>JAAAKM020000498.1:1018072-1036481 GCA_010016025.2 Alatinidae sp. Z8VKAUB7J3
TATTCTTCTTGGTAATAATACCGGGTGGTCATAAATAAGGGTAAAATGCCCACGTTCCCCAATTACTGCCGACAAAGTGATGATGAAACCTTGCCCAAAGTAACCACGATTTCCCGACATGTACACACGTGGTTGCCCCAAAAGCAGGCCTTGCCTCACTTACCTGGCTTACAAAAGCAGTACTTGGCACCTTCAACTGAACTGTCGTAGCAACAGCCCATAGACAAGCACGTTCCCTCTGAAATGCCGGGCCAACCGCAGTCTACCCTCTTGGGCGGATCAATGTCAGAGCAAACAGTGCCTTCACCTAACAAGGAGCAGAGTGTCAATTAGTACAGTTATACATTTCATTACTGGTAAAACGTGAAGCGCCAATCGCAATGAAAGATACTATTATTACTATTAGTGTGAAAACAAAGTTTTGGGCAAAAATCTTACCCCCTTAAACATAGAGCAGGCATGTTTATGTTGTAGTTATTAGCTACTACATAACTGCATGAGGACATACATTTTTACTGTCCTATGTTGAAACCTGGGATGGTGCAATAAAACCACCTTTGGATATTTGCAGGTTTAACATAACTGCGAAACATATGTAAACAATGATGCATCTGAATTATAACTTAGATCAAGCCTACTTTTGTGCTTATATAACAACCTCCAAAGGTGGCCATAGCTGTGCCAACAGAAAGGAAACTAATGAACTGGCAATATCACAATAATAGCTGAGCTTCGGCAAATTTGGGAGCTGCTTTCACGGGGAGGGCATGTCATAAGCACTTGGTAATTGCAGGTGACAAAGACATGTGTCCAGCTTACTTGGTTTAGTTTCCGTTGACTCAGCAGCCTGATCTCGAATTTGTTGATAGAAACTAACATCGTCCGCGCCCTTCTTCTTCCTCCCACTTCTACCACAGATTATGGATCGGATATCAAGGCCTGATGACCCATTAGCAAAGTTTCTGAACCGAGCCAAGTCCCTGATGGCTGGCTCGAGACTCTGAACCCCACGTAACTGAAAATAAGAAGAAATAAACGGTTTTTAATTTCGAAGGGTTTTAGAATATAAACTGAACAGGAGCATGAACCTGTTCTTGCGACGGGTCAGGGATGAGAATGGATAAGATAGGACGGGGGCAACCTGGATCGACAGGGGCGATTTGGATGACGGGGAAGAGCTGGATTGATGAGCCGGACGGACTACGGCAGGCTAGATGGAAGGGGGCAAGCTGGATCGACGGGGGGCAAGCTAGATCGACAGGGGCAAGCTAGAGGGATGGAGACAAGCTGGATGGAGGGGGCTTAGATGGATGGGTGAGTACGAGGTAGATAGACGGAGACGAGCTAGATGGAAGGGGTCAAGCTGGGGAAGGGCTATGGAAGGGCTAAGAAAAGCCTAAAGTACTGCTTTGAAAGGGCAGGGGAAGGAATAGAGAAAGAAAAGAACGTGATTGGATAGGATACGACGTGACGGGGCTCTGAGCAGGGCGAGACCGAGGAAAACATGACAAATTGAGAAACAAAACAAAAACACAAATTAAACTGGGTTCGATTTGATCTTCAATGAAAGATTTTAATGTGGCACTATGAGCTAAGGTAGATAAATTCTACTTTACTTCAGTTAACAGATGTAGTGCAACAGCAAAGAGAAATATCAAGTTCGTCTGGAAACGACCGAAAATCCTAGTAAGCTTTGCCAAATAGTTACAAAACCTAAAAAAAATACGTTTCTCGCAATGTACGAACAATTTATCGACGGACAAAGGTCGTTATAATTATGATCCCTCCCCCGACATTCTCTGTTGATAAAATTTTTCTCTCAGATTTACATCCAAGTGCACACCTATATTGAAAATACATAAAAACCTTGACAGTTGTGAAAACCTATACAAGTAATACTCATGATAGCACGAGATATACCGTCAGGCATTTCAAGCCAAGTCGCCGGACTTAGTAAAACCATGGATAATTAGAGGGCTCTTGGGAGAAGGTGGGTTATAAATTTGCCAAAAAAACACAAAAGTTGATATTGCATCGTTTTTCTTCGAACAGTTTTAAGGGTTAGCTTACGGGGAACAACTCCTATATTACCGCTTTCGTAAATTTCGACAAAATAAATTTTACGAACGTCTACTGCTATAATAATTATTCTCAACGATCGCTAAAAACAGTTACAGAAACTTACTACAAGCAAACAGTTAGAGAAAACTATTAGGAAGAAAACTTCCCCATGTCCTTTCGATTAAGCAAAGGAGTTGTGCAGTGACGCAAATATAGTCATGGCATTTCAAACTCTTCACTAGACGAAATCTGAAATCGTACAGAAATCGTGCTATGCTGTTTAAGCAAGAATTACTGGTCACGATGACAATACAAGATGATATTGGCTCGGAAAAGGTTCTAACCGAGGGAAAGGATTAGTAAAATAAATGTGGCATTCCTTGAAAAGTGCCAAACGTTCTGAGTTGAATATCCCAATTGCCTTTATATGCCAATGTCAAGATAGCACTTTATATTGCGCGACACTGAAGCATTAGAAGAACAGTTATAATAAAATTATATGTCCCGGCTAGCTTCCACGATCTTAACTGTGCTAGAATTAAATGGGAACGATATGGTACATCAAGCAAGCACGAGGTTTATGTGCCACAATGGCTATACGGTTTGCTAGTCCTAAAAGATTAACGTAAAACTTACGTCTTCATTAAGACGAGCGACCTCTGTGTTCAGAAGCTTCCAGGTTGATTCGAACTTTTCAAAGTTTCTCAAATCCTTCATAAAAAAGAAGAGAAAGTGCTAGGGAGTCAGAGTCATTAAACATCGCATACAAAAAAAACCAAGAAGCAAAACACTGCAATTCACGGAGGCCTTTTGACATTGCTTTTGCCTGGAATTATCGGGCGAGGTTAGAAATTTGGAGGGGCAATTCGGAAGTTTGGGCGGCTATTTAGAATTGGAGGGGCTGACATTGTAATTATTTAAAGAAAACCAATGGATATGAAATCTTGACAGAAAAACTTGGAGGGGCTTATCACGGTAAGTTTAGGGGGCTAAACCCCTCCATGTGAATGTGCTTTCAAATCCCTTCTTCTCGATGACACTTTGTGAATGCTTTTACTTGGCTATACCATGCAATTCAGTAAGCTCTCAACTTATACCTAAACATACCGCTTTGAACTAATGCCCTCTTTCTTGCAGAAGGACCCTCTCCAATAAACACTAATACACTCTCTTCATCAACATCGAAAACGCTCCCCCACCCCTTCCCCCCTTTATCATAGAAAAGAAAACTTAACTCTGTGAATGTAATAAAGGTCACAGTTTTGTTGGACTTTGATTTTGAAAGGCAAGGAAATCAAATAGAAGTTTTGGTTATAGCAGGAGAGCCTTCTCTAAAAAATTTACAGCAAAATGTTGAAAGTGCAATAATTTAGTAAACACTCCCTCTGTTTAACGCCCTCCTCTTTTGCCGAAGATGTAACAAACGCCCGGGTGTCTATTGAATACATTACGGAATGCTATGGCGTAGCATCATTATCAGTTCTCCAGGGTTTCATTACACTCGTGGGCAGAAACAAATTGAATATCTCTCTTCTGAGAGAGCATCAGCGGTGATCGCGAAATTGCAGTTTGAGATTTGAAACTGAAATGTCTCAAAAGGCGGCCAACGTCTCGTCAATCATCCCGCTGTGACAGCATCGGCAGTGTCACTAGAATTGCGATTTGTAAAGATCGTCAATTGAGATGTCTCAAAAGGCGGTCATTGTGTTATCTAAGGTTTATTGGCAACCAGATGTGTCCCCTATCAAAACAACAGAAATCACTGCTCAAGTAGAGATAAGATTTTCTCTTTTATTGGTCCTGGCATAATTATCGATTAGTGAATATTATATTACACGGAATTATCTAAAAAGCCATACACCATTTCTGTAGTACCTATGTTCAGAAGACTATCATCACTCTTCTCAGCTTTAGTTTGTACATTGTGCTATCTCTTGGCATCTTCACTTGATTCAACCGAAGTTAACACCTTTCTTTTTACTTCAACAACAATGAGAAAGCCTCTAAATTGGACATCACAAATCGCAACTGTTCAACAAAGCTATTGCAGAGGCACATTGCCATAACATCTGTCGTAATGAAAACACTAAAGCATAGACAACGAATCAAGTGTGAGACCTTTTAGCAAATTATCAATGTCATTACGCAATTAACACTAAAAGCTGCAAAACGTTTTCCTCTTCTACCTGCCACTGTGTAAATGACGAATTGTCTACTCAGATTACTCTCATTATCTGTTAGAATCTTTACTCTGAGACTAAAACAGTGTCACGCCTGTTACTCAATATGATTGCTTTACAGATTTCGTGCCGAAAATTGTTTAACGAAGCGATCCCCGAGAAAAGAATTGAACATCGGGCTTCAATTACTGACATTGAGTGACTAGCTCTTTCTGTTGCTGTAGCACAACTCAAACGTAGTATTGCGGTCCCTTGAAGCCCACCTGCGTCACTAATAAGCGGAATTCAAACCCAGCATGAACTAGCTTTCAAAATCATCTCTTGCTTTACCGGGGTTGATACTGAAATACTTAATTGAGAATCTTAATTGAGATTTTTTCATGATTTCCTGCGGCATTATAGAATTTCTGACCAGACAATATCGTGTGAACTCATTCCAAATTACCTTTAAAATAATTTATGGCGGAAAACATTGCCTAAAACTGAATGGCTTTTCCAGGATTTTCAAATTAAAAAATAAATCACAGGACTTTCAAGGACACCCTACTACACTTTTCAAATTCCACGACTTTCCGCGACCGCATATTGTGCACTCCCCTACCATTAGGAGCGTTGAGACCTTTTTCAAACCACCGCTGTAGGTAAGACATCATCGGTAACCTCACTCCTAAGACTAAAACACGAAAAACCACTTCCTAGAATAACAAACCCTAGTCAAAGAAGCCAGCCGAGTCGAACCCCTCTTCTTGGAGTTAATCAGGTTTGAGTGCAGGGTCTTTATCCATTCTGCCACACTAGCTCCTATTATCATCATGACTCAGTGACAAATTCTCATCAGGTAAAAGTTTGAATGTTTGTAAGCCGAAACTGACATGAGACTCTGTTACTAACCCACTCTGCTACCGCTCCCTATATGATCCTCCCAATATCCTCATTCCAAGAAGGGCAGCCCACTGCAATAGTGTTCACTAGCATGGGAAACTCTGAGCGATTGACGGGCTGTGTAACTAGTTTTACGGGCATATTCTGATTTAAAAAATTCCGCCTCGGAATAAAGGCATCTTTGAGCTGGCACGTGGTAATGATGCATTTTTAACAGAATCCCAACGTACTCTCAGTAACCTTCATAAACATGTAGCGTCCCACGGTGCCATTTCGCTGGACGAAATCGTCACAGGTACAATACAGGTTTGCTGCAGTACAGTTGTGGTTGCGTCGCCGTATCCTGCAGATCAATAAGACGTGGTACATCCCAAATGAGGGAATGGTCAAGAGGATAACAAAATGGTAACATAGATTATAATTTCGGATTAAAGGGTCGAACTGAAGAAAAAGAAGCACCGACTGACAAAGGCTGACCAACGTTGACAAGATAACCCTAACACTCGACAAGGAAGAAACAGAAACTTACCCGTGCCGAATTATTTAATGCATTAAAGTCGATGCCAGCGATAAGATCTCTTCCAAACTGAATCCATTCCAGGTTCGAGAATTTACACAGTTGATTTTGAATTCTGTCCTGTATAACAGGAAATAAAATCACAAAGTTTGAGAATAACTGTAGTTTACTTTCGTTTTTACTTTACTATTCAGTCTTTCATTTGTTATTATTTCCCATTCTTTCATTCCTTTTTGGTTTATACATTCATCCGTCTTTTAATTCATTCACACATTTATTCGTCTAGTAGCTGTTTTGTTGACGTAAACATGGAGACTGCATGTTCATTTGCTCCGGTGTTAATGCATCTTTAGGTCCATAATACTCTTCATTCCTGGCTAATCATAAAATAAATTAGTTCGCTTTCAAACCTGTAAAGCATCAATCACCATGTTTGATATGCAGTCAATCGCTTCATTATTTTTCATCCTGCGTACTTTGATCTAAGCATCTGTTAATTATTTTAGTCATCAAAACTATATAGCGCCCTTTCTGTACTAGGCACATTTTCAAAGGCACTTTACGACTCACATTTATCTCAAACCTCAGGTCTGCTACTAACTAGAGAAGACGTATAGCAGCCATACACGGCGCTTGCGTGATTTTTTGCCATCATAGTCACGTCCCAACTTTATACTTTGGATTATGCGACAGCTGCTTTAACAACATTTCATATGGCGCCCTTGCTGTATTTGGCACATTCAAATGCGTCTTACAACTAACATTTATTCCGCAGCGCAGGCCTGCTGTTTGCATTGTATTTCTTCTCCACTCTCTGCGTAGTGTAAACACGTAGCAGTCACTCACGTCGCTTACGTGTTTTTGCCCATCATAGCCACGTCCCAATTTAACACCTTGGTACGGTGAAGCACAACACAGATCTTATAAGTATATGACAGCACGAGCGGGGGGTTTGAACCCGTGAATCACATTACTCTTGAAATTATGAGATAGCTGCTCTAACCACTCGGCCACACTGCGATTTTAATAAATGTATGGAATGGAAAAGCAATGAACGGATGAAGGAATATGAAGACGAATCAATGAGTTATTGCTCACATAAATTAATAGCGGAATACAACGAAGAATGCACACATGAGCAACACTAATAAACTTAATGGAGACATGAAGGTAATTGATACGTAAACAAAGACCAGATAAATGGCTGGTACTTTTTGGTCCTTGTAGTTTAAAACAATTGTTAGATCAATAAAACTAATCAAATAGAATCGAATAGAATCGAAAAACCCGACCCAGGATTAAATGAAAAGTACCAAATGGGTGGATGAATGAATAAGTGACTAAAACCATTAGCAACTAAGTAATTAAGTATTGAGATGACCTAATGGAAGTCTTTATGGAGTTCAACGTGAGCAAATACGTTCGCAATAACTCCAAAGTAAGTAGCTTACCTCATAAACTTTTGAAGGCAATTCAAAGAGCTTCTTCAGTCCTGGCGTATCACACAAGGCAGTCCTTAACTTCTGTGGCAAGCCCTATCAAATTTTAGAACACGATTAAAAATAATTTAAATAATTTAAATTTATTAAACACACTCTAGAATGACTCAGGGGTGAAGTTAGCGACTGAAAACCTGGGACTTAGCTTGAGTACATGGGCGGAATACAACAGCCTTGTTTGTGTCAATAGAGTCTTTGCAAAGTCTTACATTGGGTAATCAAAAAACGCACTATTGTTAAACCTAAAGCCAAACGACTCGACCGTTCACTCAGTGATAGGATTCAATATACAGTCGTATCGAAGGTACGTTGTCCAGAGCTCGACTTCCTACTCGACTACCTAATAACAACCTAGCTGAATCGAGAGCGGCCTTAAACATCAATCGACTGTCCAAATCTAGTCGTATAGACTGAAGGTGGCTAAACGAATCGACTTTCACTCACTTTTATCACAACAAAGTCTACTGATAACGTGAACTGGTGCTACAGTCTACCTTAACCGGAGGCCCTACAATAAACAAGGAAACGCAATTTCACTACTATACATGTAACACTGAACTAGAGCCACTCATAACACATGTAGGCCTCTAACCTCCACAGTCTGCAATTTTAAAAACATCAATGAGTTTACTTCCACTCTTATACAAGCTGCTACTGACGTGAGTGTCTGATGACATAGATTGTAAAGCTCAATAATGAACACCTAAGGCCACGAAGGATCAAACCACGTCGTTCAGCGCTGCAACTCCGATGTGCTAACCACTACACAATGGTCCCATACCACTGAAGCAGAGAAATTTGAGAAACGCCAATTCTTTCTGTTGACGTCACTGCACTACAACCTTGATCCTCTATCCCAGCCCTCTACATCTGTAGTTTTCGTTTGAGAAGCCATAGGATGCTGCATTATTCGTCACTAAGTTTGTTTCACAAGGAACTGAAATTCTGATGACTGACCCTATTAAAGAGTCACGCTACAGTTACAGTAACACTTTCGATCAAAACTTTGTACGTGCACTTACCAAGATAGTACCAACTCCCAGCGGAGGATTCGTAAGTTCACCTATTAAAGGCCCATAAAATTCTGCCACCTGAAATTGAAATAAGGAAAAGCTGTTGCTAAACTCTTGTCAACAAATATTTCTATTGTACGATCATACTCTTCAGCACGCAGAAAAGGTAAGACGTTTCGTCTTTTCTTCAAGAATTCGTCGGGTCTTCGGCCACTGGAGGTCACAATGCATCATAGCGTTGTCTAAATTGTAGTTTCCATCTTGTTGTCTTACCTGCAAAGTCCTTTATATTTTATAATCAATGCTAGTGAGCTAAGAAATCAGAAGATGGTATGGGAAACTAGACAGCCTATTGGACATCATAAAAATGAAGCTGACATGGTATGGACATCTGATTATAGACAAGAGGACGATGAAGAACACCATCATGCAAGGAAAAGTAGAGGGAGAAAGAAGCAGGGGAAGACCTAAAAGAACGTATGTTGATGATAATAAAGAATGGATGGGAAAAGACATGTTAACAACAGTAAGAATGACGGAAGACAGGCGGAGGTGGAAGGAGGAAGTGCTGAAAAGGGTGCACCAACGGCCTACCAGGCTACGGTTGTGATGATGACGATGATACTGAGTGGAAATACATACCTTGTCAAAATGAATTGGGCTCTCCAATAGTGCATCAACATAAGTTTCGTTCAAGTCTGTATGCTGCAGTATGAAGTTCCGTACAGTACTTGAGTTTGTAAGAAGAGAGTTCAGATTGGATCCTACAAACAAAGCACGCCAAAAATTAAGACGCTTCAAAGGATTATAGGTTGTTCTTTATATTGCGAAGATCGATTACATATAGGGTAAACAAAGGCTTTTCTTAAATTCGTCTTCTTCGCTCATGCTTCCTGTTAAGCTTAAAGCTTGTAAACATTTCATCTTTTGAGGCTACTGGCTATGTCACTAAAACGTCAACGTTAAATAAACGAAGACTTCAGTTGGTACATATCAGGAAGGTGATTGGATCTTTATATATGTATATAGTTGTTGCATAGCATCTGGCCATCTAGATAGCTTTTGGCATATTGCTGTGTTTCATTCGATATGTCATTCTTTTAAGAAAATTCACAATCGTTTCTTTGGCATACCTATCCCAAGATTTCCACCTTCCTCCTTTTTCATAAAATCTCGCTCCATGTTAACACCCCTCTATGTTAACAACGTTTATTCAGTCTTCTATTTCTTTAGTGCAAAATCTGCATAGTCCAACAATTCTCCAATACCAGTCCAATACCATTTCCTCGTTCAATCTTTCTGTTGCTTGAGATTTCTTAAGTTCAACAGATCCGTTGTTAAATACCTCTTTAGAAACACATTTTTTCGTACAACATCTTTAGTTCAATTTTCTCTCCTGTGACATCTCTTTCCTTAAATATTTCTTTCGCTTATTAATTCCTTTAGTTAAACATTTCTGTCATTTAGCAGTTCTTTTATTAAACACTTCTTTCATTTAACGCCTTTTTAGCTCAAAATATATTTAGTTCAACACTTTTTTGTCGAACATCTCTTGGGTGCAAAATTTCTGTAGTATAAGATGTCTTTAGTTTGGCATGCCCTTAGTCTTAAGTTTCTATTAATTCCGTATACATTTCATTTATTCGCCAACTCACTTGCTTCATAGGAGTGGGAATACCTTTCAAATGTAAACTAACCACTAAAACTACTGAAAGCTAACCAATTTGTTGCCACTAATTCAAGACGAAGATTTCAATTTTCTTCCAAAATCTGGCTCCCCTTACTCAAAAAGGGTCAGAGACTATGTATCATCAAACCCTTTTACTAGAGCCCATAGTGTAATTTCCCTTAGTGCAGGATTTCATCTGTCCAATATAAGAATTGTTAAAATCTCTTTTCAAGTAAGCATCAGCATCTGCCAATATCAAGGTATCATATTATTGAGACTTCTGGCATGATTACCTCACATAAATAAACAAGGGCATCAGGCTGAAAGACTGCAATTTGGATTTAGGAGCAGGCAAAACTTCAAGATCTGGCACCAACTATAAGTGGTCGTGTATAGCAGCCTATACAGATTTCTTACCAACTCAATAAAAAATACAGGGTAATTCTAAATTCCCACAAGACTGGTATGAAGCATGTAATTTACGGATACCATTTACATATGAATGCGGTGCTGACTGGTATCCATCAATAATTACAGCTGACAAGCCACAAAACAACCAACTTATGGACTAATTTTAATGTAAACAGGTCTGTTTGAAGTCAATTATTAAAACAAGTCAATACAAAGCAGCTGATGGATGAATCCTGTCACCTGTATTTTGTTACTACAAAGAATACCTGTGAATCTGATATACCAGTATGTTTAGTACCTGACCGTGTAATTACCTAAGGTGTTGACAAAATAGAATAAAATTTGCAAAGCTTAGTTTAACGTACGGTAATTGCCTTGTTCAGTTTCAGCCAAACATGCAAAGGCTCACGTATTTGTAAGTCATATGCAGGTACTACTTAATAGTTCCACATCCTTGTAATTTAGCATGACAAGACCCTTAAGATCATGGTAACAAAAGCAATGAGAGTGGAAGGGCTACAACTCCCTTCTTTTTCTAAAGTGTGGTAGATAATACTTGGGAAAAGGCTTTTAGGAGAAAGTTGGCTCAGGACCTTTTTGGGTTGTTTCTAATGTTGAAAAAAATTTGAAAATTAGTAAAACATGTAAGATGTGACTACTTCGTGCCAACATACTTAGTTTTCCCAGTTGTTACATTAGCTCCCAGTCCTCAACTATAGTCATCTACATCGAGCTCAGCACAATATTTGAAAATAGTAGCTGTGCCAAGAGGTTTAACCAAGACAGGATCACATTCTGTCAAGTCAGTCGGTCAATTTACAAAGTAGTAATGTAGTGTACCAATACAAATGCCATTGTGGACCATGGTATTAAGGCTGTATGACCAAAAGACTAGACGAAAGGATCAATTAACACCTACAAAAGAAAATACACTGTGTATAGCCCTTTGGTATTACAGAATGTTCATTTGAAGCACGGAACAAAGTCAGTCATTTATGAACTCTTGATAGACAATCCATGTTGTTTAGTAAAATATAGTGACCAATAGTTCTGGGTATTGGGGAGAGTATATTCAAAACTTAATCTTTCTGCCCTAGAAGATGTACACTTATCTGTCCATAAACCTTCAATATGTAAGGAAAAAGAATTTGTATTTAGATTAGCTGTTCTTCGTTAGTGTTGTCCAAAGCACTATAAATTTGCCTGTTTACCGTGACATCCGTATTGTTTCTACCAATGATGTCTCACCTACTATAAATTTCAATCCTTTCAATATCTATAAATTCTGTATTAATCAAGACATATACAGATGCTTTTATTTTGAATAGGCTACACTAGCTACACTAACACTATGACAGTTCGTTTTTGGAGTATTTTTAAGCTACAAAGTTGAGAAATAAATGATTTTATATCATAAGGACACATGTACATGATGATGATGCATTGAATTATTACCTGATTTGAAAGTAGAAGTGAGATTCAGGACATTCAGTTCTCGTAAGGTCTCTCTCAGTGCACCGTAATCTGAAAATAATCTTGTTACCAGCTGTACATTTTCTTCACTTTGCAAGAATGGAGATAGGTCTTGTGTCAACTTATAGAAACTAGATAGGAACAGAAATGTGAGAAAATGGTCACTGGTAAATAGCACCTGCAACAAACTATAATCTGTATTATTGTGTACATAATGTTAAATTCACTGGACTCCTGTCTCGCACTGTACAGCATTGCTGGTTTTCACCATGCACCTTAAAACTAAGTTGTACAATCGGTAGTAGATCTAGCAATTGATTGTAGAGAAAGGGAAACTTTAAAGGAGCCAACTTCAATATATGACAAAGTGGGTTGTTTGGATTTTACTTTACATTACTCTCTCAATCACCCACAGTCATATTCTAATCATTACAAACTGAACATTCTGAAATATACCACACTATACAGCTAATCAGCGTATCATGGGTCAAAACAACAAGGCAAAGATCATGTACCATCCTTCGTAGGGGTGACCATGGCCAGGGAAGCCATCTAAATCCACCACTGTGCATATGTGTGCTTTGTAACCCAATCAAACATGGATCAAAACAATCAGCATAATTCTTTGTAGGGGAATGCTTTGTTAATTACCCAAATGATGCAATTATTGTAAAAAATATTATAACACATGTGCTCATGCTAAAGGCCTTGGTCCCAGATTAACCATAAGGTAAATAAAGTATTAGCCTTTGGGTCAGCCAAAAATCCAGTCCCCCCAAAAATGGAATAAAAATAAACATAATCTGGTAATCACACAATAGAATTTCCTTCATATTGCTGTAAATAAATGGGATCCTTCTGCACACTGTTGTTCATTGTGGCTTTTTATATTTTGTCTTGCATGAAAATGGATTAAGTGTATACAGACGTATTTTCAGGCTACCCTTAAAAATGTGCCTTAGGACCAGCAGAGCCACAACTCCGTGCTAGCAGCACTGTATTGATAAAGCATTGGAAATATGTTACATTCAAAGGTCACCCTTTAAACTAAAAATACTGTCATGCTGAGCTTTCCAGCACTTGGGTGATTAAAAGGAAATTTATATACAATGTCACTTGATGGTTTGCTTATGCAGTTACACAGATCATGTAAAACTGCTTAAATTCTTTTCTTACCTTCCATTTGAATAGTTGGGAAGATCCTCTGGGGTGCTGATATTAGCATTGGCAAAATCACATATGAATGACTGCAAAAATGGTAAGGCTCCAGCTGATGGTAGAGCTCTTGGTTTATAAAATGCTATGTAAGCAAGAGAAAGAAACTTTTATACTTCTGTTACTTCGATCTTTATTTTAACAATTTTACAAAAAAAAGAAAGCATATATATGGTACTGAGTATAACAAGTCAACATCATTCTTATGATGGAGAAGGAAGTTAATGATGGTATTGATGATGATGATGATGATGATGATAATGTTGATGGTGATGCACATCATAGTAATGAATGAGACAATGGATATGATAATGTCAATAAAACTTTTAGATTGCTCCCCCCCCCCCCCCCATTCACAGCCCCGTAGCCAGGGGTAAAAATTGGGGAGCCATACTGTGTTTTTGGATGCTTAACACTTCCCCTGTTTAAGTAAACCCTGTAGATGGCTGAATCTTAATATGTATATGATATTGGAGCTCATACTGCTTTGGCAACTTTGGCCTTATCAGCTCTCCTGTAGCCATAGGTCTACTCATTCATATTACAAAATGTATTGGTTTTAAAGTCAATCACTTAATCAGAAAACATATTCATGTGGGAAAGAACAAAATGAGCACCTGTTCCTACTTATAAAAATTCCTAATGAATCAGAACATGGTGCTTGTTATCATTACTCAAAAATAAAACAAAGAGTAACAATCTCATTATCCCTATCATTCAACTTCAAAGCAAATTGCATTGTAAATAGATAATTATGGCTAAGAAGGTTCTATAAATAATTTCTGTAATTTAAACCTTGATTTTGGGTTTCATTAACAGCACAGATGATTTCTAATTCTGATCATAACACAATCCTAAATCATGAAATGGATCCCTGCTTATTCCTACCAGCATGAACTAACACACAAATACATACAGGTATATTTACAATATAGTATTGCAATATTGTATTAAAGTGGACATGTACTCCATTTCTCACATAGGTTTATCTTAAAACTCATCTCGGTCTGTAATAAAACTTTTCAATGCGTAACTCTAGTCCAGAGAAGCAGTAAGGGAGAGATTGCTGTGTGCCGTTTTAAGATTTACTGTGACGTTATTGTTGTTTTACTTTCTTTCTTTGGCAATGCCTTCTTGATGAATCTAGTGGAGGTAACGGCATGATCTGTACGCATGTTGTTACTTTCATTAAGTACTGCTCATGTTCGTTTTTATCTTAAGTAAGCATGACGTTCTGCAGGCCTGATTCCCCCATCTATCACCTGGTTCCCCTACATGGTCTTCTTTCCCCATCTCACTTGAAGAAAATTCCCCCAATCTGCCCAAAGCCCAGTCGATTAGGCCAAATTCGCTTTACCTTAACAGAACTGACTTTAGTTATATTTGAAATAAAAAAACAGACTAAAATTGTCAAAAGAAAGCAATACCCGAAGTTGATAGTACAATAGTAGTGGCGTCAAGACACGGAGTTAAAGAAACAAAATTTGCGCCCAGGTAATAGCGTAAAAGTGGAGACATAAACACCTGACGTTATTCTTATGCATACATAGGCCTACATACACTTTTTTGTCTGTGTGTCAAACCACATTAATTTTTCATACACAACTAAACTCGAAGTGGAAGAATGTCTTAGCAACTCTAGTGCTGGGATTTCTGTCCATTGAGCAACTTGAAATTATCAACTGCATCTTCTTGAAACTAAATGACTTTGTCTCAACAGCTAACATAAAACAAACTCAGACATATCATTATACAAGTCCTCATGTACATCAAACTTGTACACTCTGTGGGCCTTGCAAAAACTTGCTAAGAGACGGAGAGAGTTTCTTTGCAAAACATCCTATTTTTCTATATTAAACTATGTTACCCTCCATATATGGAAGATTGCAGTATTAAGCCCTCCCTAATCTGGTCCCAGCAACATTTTCCCATCATCTGCCTTTCTCCAACAATTTTAGGCCCATATTTTTGGTCCCCCTGAACCGAAAATTTTATTTTGCCACAACTTCCTGGGGGAGGGGACGACGCTATGGTAAGCATGGGTGTACCTGAGGTTGTTTACATGTATTTATTTTGACTGTTTATGATATTTAATCTATAGTGTGTCACAATTTATAATTTATGTAGTTTGACAGTAATGTATACAAATTTAAACTAAAGAGGGTACTATCAAGTAATCATAGAAACATTTATATATTTAAAGGCATAAAGATATATACGAAAGCCGATTATATATGTACATTACGCAAGACTTTAGAAATACTAATATTGACAATAATATTGATAAAACTGGATTTTGACAATATTATTGATCATCTGTGGCAATGATTGCAACATTACACCATATATTGACAAAATCACAATCCATAGATATTTATTGACGATTGGTCAGTATTATTGAATTGTTTGTGGCCCCTTCTCAATATATTGCTCAATGTAATCGTTTGTTTCGTTCTCCATTTACTTTGATTTTTTTTTAATGAAATAGCGAGGGCGAGGATTACTACTCTGGCCGTGACGAGTGGCAATAGTGAAATGATCTAGTTTTTCTACTGGCATTGAATCGTGTGTGGGGAAACAAAATTTCATCTGTAAAAGCCCATAAATATTATCGTTTACGTTATTGCGCGTCTGTGAGTCGCTTTAGTCTGCTATGACCACGGGATCCTCTAGGACAAGAGGCGGTAGCTCAAAAGCCACATAATCAATTCCGTTGCAAACATCAATTGAGTGTGGACGATGTATCCAGGCCTGCTCTTCGATTGTATCCTATCATCGTCGATGCCATTAGGTTGCTACATAATCTAAACTGACCAGACAAAACCCTCCGAATTGCTGAAATATTATCCCATTTTGAGTTTAGTTAGTCATAAAAACCGTGGTACGCTCTATAACCATGGTTCTTCTATGCATGTCACAGGACTTTCATCCAGCTGCTTTGGTTTGAGAATACATGAACTTGTTGTTATCTAAGGCACGTCACGATACATATGTGAAACTCGTCGTAGTTGCAATTAAACTTCCTCGGGTCTTGAGGATACAATATATAAATATAACAATCTCGCCACCTCCTTTCCAATATGCAAAGACACCTTTGTAAGAGGAGTGCATATATTCTAGACTCTGAAATATGCATTTTTACTACGTTTAGATATACAAATAGCCCCTGTATTCTTCTCAGTACACACGCCAAGCAACTGTAGATTGTTGTGAGACACTAGGAATAGACATTAAAAATCTGAAAATATATTAGGCTATAGGTGTGTTTGTCGAAGTACATTAAACCTCGGTCAAAGCAGAACGTTTCATTCTGGTAGGTCCAAAGAAACAGAAAAATGGCTGAAAGGTCTTCTGTGCAGCACGGACGGACGGAAGTCGGTGTTTTCCTTCCTACTTTGTTCGTAAGTAGTTACATCCAGGAATAATGATAGCATACAATTTTACATCATTCAAGAGATTTCTACTTGGCATTCATTAAGCAACATTTGTCTTTCCTCGTACATCCTTTGAGATCACATTTGACGATCCTTGATGGGCTGAATTTTCTGGGGTTCCTTTTAGTTTCTCTAGAAAACTAAGTCTTTGAAACCATTTGGGCGTAAACAAGACAAGATATATAATAGGACCTGTGGCTGATAAGATCTGGACCATCAAAGTTACAACAATTGTACCGAATTTTGCTAAACTGTTATTGTAGTTCCTAGCAAGAATGATGCCGTAAAATATCATTGGTATTGTGAGAAAAATAATATGGTTAACCGTGAAGATGAAAAATCGTTTGCTTACTTCCCAATCCGCCTTCCTGCTGTTTGACCCTCGTGGTTTAGCCTCACTTTTATTACTCGTTGCTACATCTGAAACACTTTTCCTGCTTACGCGAATTTTACGCACGATGTAATAGCAGTTGAAGCAAAAAATAAGTAAAAAAACAGCGTTAACGACCAAGGAAACATATTGCATCATTATTCTCTGTACCACGTAGACATCCACAAATATGTACAGTAAGCAGAAGAGAGCTGGAATAAGCCATAACATCAGATCCACAATCAATAAGTTCCGTGCGTACGTTTTTTGTTGTAACTTTGAGCGATATCCTGATGAAATAACGAGAACATGATTAAATGTAAAGCAGAACATATGAACAATGTAAGATATGTATAGAGGAATGGAAAACGCAGCAAGAAATTTGGCATATAACTCGTTCTCCGTGTAATCCTTATATTTGCTGTAATAGTGAAGTCCACTAATAACGAATGCTGTGTACAAAGTGCTTCCAATGCATAAATTAAGAAATACGATCTGCCTTTTTACTTCATGCAGTCGAAATATTGTTGCAATTGCTACGAAATTTAGTGCTATTATCAATGGTCCTATAGCTGCCATGATCCAAAACAAAAGTTTTTTCACTTCCACCATGATGGGCTTGGCACTGAAGTGTGTTGCACAGAAATTGAAAAAGTTTTCAAGGATAAACTTGGCAAGTCATATCAATTATCCACTGATTTGTAGTCTATGTGTGATACCAATAACATCAAATGATGTCCTTTTTGTTTGTAAGTGCTTTTGCTACCTGCTACCAAATTACACATCAGTAAGTACCGAAAGCACATTTTCCGGACCGCTATCACAGCGGCTTCAAGATTTCAATTGCTTTTATTGAGTCGTGATCACACTATTCGCAGCATTGCTGTTGCTCCGTTTCACCTTCTTCCAGGAACTTTTAATTTCTTGCTATTCACTTTGCTTCATTTTATTTTGCAGTTTTTTCAATATTATTCTGTTTCTTTTGGTCTATACTCCTCTGTCAGTGACCAAGTATTTCTTTATCTATTGCTTGAACTTTGCTTATAGAAATTATATAGAAGTGGACTGTTACCTGCAGTAGCTTTGCGAAATTATTAGGTTTAGTGTCAAGTAGTCAGCGACGGTTCAGTGTCGTGATAAAGGCATTCTTACTTTTGACTTCAATGAACCTCTTAGAAGGACGGTCAACCTTTATCTAAAATGCTTTGTTTAAGCTCGGAGGGTTGTGTTGTTGCTTTAGGTTTTATATAAGAACCAAAGAACCGATTTCCAACAGGCTTCTCGTTTAGTGTCATTAATAGTTTTTTGCTCAGATTAAAGTATTATCAGTTAAGATTTCTGCAAAATCCTTAAAGGAACATTCAGTGTTAACGATGGCAATTTTTAAGAAAAACTTTTAGAGGTTTCCAAATGTTTTTAAAGCAGTTGGGCTTCATTGACCTCTAAGAGAGAATTGGGTCACTCGAAATTGAAATGTTTACATTTCGAAGCCAGATTACTCCTGACGTAGCACTAGTTGCCGCTATTAGTCAACTGGTGTTGACCGTTGCTAGCTGTCTTCGCCTCTTGCTGCCTCAGGAGACTAGTAAAACAAGGTCTTCTTGTGGCTATTGTAAAAGAAAACTAAAGGCTACTTCTCCCGCGATTTCCATCTTGGAGGAAAACATGAGGAGTCTGGTCAACGT
>JAAAKM020000498.1:1044697-1064394 GCA_010016025.2 Alatinidae sp. Z8VKAUB7J3
TAATTGTAGGAGTTCGTCCCATTCCAATCCCAAGTTAATTTTTGACCACTTCTCCCAGTATAGCGGCTACTCATTTCACCAAAACCCGTAAGGATGTTTGGCCTAGTGAGCCTTTGCACCACTGTTTCGAATCGAACTCCACTCGTTCGACTTGTAATGCGAGTCTAGTACCACTGGATTACCGTGTCATGTTTCAGGTAGGATCTTACTTGATTATGACAGCCAGTACCTCAGTGGAAACCATTGTCATACGCACATAAAAATGCTTCAGAATTTTGCTAAGTGCTGTTGAAATAAGCAGCAAACTTCGTAAACAATCAGAAGATCCATTTAAACTTCTCGATTCTTACACAGAGGAACAGACAGAGATTGATGATGTCACAGAGAATTACGACGACGATGTGGTTACTAACGTCCACCTTTGCTCGAAATTATGTGAAAATGTGTCTTTGTCGATAATCGTGATAACCGTAAGTTGCATGATGGTACCTAATCTTGGTTCTTTGTAGGGGTGCTGTAATTTGTAATGATGGGTGCGGGAAAATTTTTACAAGACAAGGTGTAGAATTTATTAACGCCTCCTCATTTAAATACCCCATCCCCCTCCGGATTGTCAAACCTTTCTTAACGGGCGTTAATTAGAATAATTACGGCCTAGGTACATCAGTCAATGTGCTGCGTCTCCGTGTGAAAATTGCTCTCCTTTTATTGTCAACAACTCTTAAGCGCAACTTTACGGTGACCGATATTTCGTGGCCTCACAGTTTCTAAGTGCAGTAAAAAGTTGTCAGCATTGTCTGTTGTTGTTTTCCCGACAGGTTCGTGCAACATCTGCACCTGTAGTTTATGTGTTTTTATTTACTTAAGGGATGGTTGAATCACACTATGTGCTTTCAATTTATTATGAATACTTCTGTCAGGAGACAGAAATCAATTATAGTGACTGCACTCTGCCCGACCCGTCAAGAATCGCGACGTCGTACAATAAAATATTTGAATCTCGTTATTACTTTTAGTGCTTAAACAGATATGATCTATTGGATTTAACAAAAAAGGCCTGAAAGGCGCGTATCAATCCGTAATAAAGCCTGTGCGGTATAGAAAGTCACTAAAAACCTTAAAGGAGTGACTATGGTCCAGATGTTCTTAAGGTGATATGCCTTATCGTTTTGTGTACATTTCCGAAAATAAGTATGCTTTTTAAAGGTCAAAAAATTAATCGTTTGGGAGGGTGATCGTGGCGATTTTTCGCGCGTTCATGAGCCAAGGTTTTCAGTAACGGTTACTACACACGCTTTGTTTCGTTTCTGCATGGTGTGAGTGCAAGCGGACAGCAAGTGTACGTGGTTCGCCAGTCTTCACAAGAATCTTCATTACATAGACTAATCTGCGTTTCGAGCAAGTTATATTTCGATTTGTAACCATGTCTTCACAATCTCCCAGTGCACCATCGTTATACGCAGTGGGGCCACCTTTCAAAACGGGAAGGTGTTTTCTTGTAAAATCATTGTGATTGCTCTCAGGATGATATATTTAAGATTAACAAGTATTGACAAGTACTAAGGTATAACTTACGTACCGTCATCGCCGTTGCGTCTGTGCGGCGTAAGAGAAGTAAGATTTTGAGAGTAAACACGGGGACGGGACCACTCCACTCCGGTATCACTCGCTCAGGCTTTCGTCATCATACCGCATCCCAATTTGGGAGGTGGTGGGTTTTTTTTGTCGTTCCTGCATTTTTGTTTATTTGTTGCGTTTTTCCTTCTACTTGTTTGTTTTGTTGATTTGGTAACTGTAACCATTCTTTCGTGTCACTTCTCACATGTTAGTAGCGCTGTATTCGTTCTCCGTCGTCATACGAGTACTTTGTTTAAGTATATGCAAATTTCCCTTTTTGTAGCATATGATTGAGAAGTATACTGTGAAATAGTAAAATACTAGAGACAAATATCTGAGATCCCCTTGCATCGAATACCGATATCTGCCAGACTCCATTGTTGCACGGCATGCATTCAGTCAACAGAACAGCGCACAGATCAGTTCGGAAGGATTTTTCTGATGTTGCATAACATGCTGCCACACATCGTTTAATGTACCAGTCATCCTTTGAAACTTAACTTTTTGCTCAAAAGTGCCTTAAACAGGTAAATTTGGCACGTCCTATGCACGAATCAGCCTGATGAGAGTACAGTGAAACGCGCCTTCAGTGATTACATATGGATCCACTAGTAATGTGTCATAACAAAGTTCTGTGGTACCGGTCATCTTTTCGAACATACTTTCTGCTCGTACAAGACTGCGCTTACTAGTTAAACTTCGGTCGTGATTGTGGTCGCGGTGGTACTGATGATGACGTTGATGATAGTGGTGACAAGTATAATGGTGATGATGAAGATAATGATGATGATGGCGATAATGCTTGCGGTGGTGCTGTATGGAAAGGTGGACACAATGTCTGTCGCAATCAATTTCAATTTTGATAACGTTAAAAAGTGGTCACGGAAAAAATTCAGATTTGACAAATCTTTTGGGGGACATGGCCCCCTCTGCCTGCCTGTTTCCCAATTTCTAAATTTTAGAAATGAAATATGCGGACTGTAATGGTAATTAATTGTAAGCTAATATCGGATTATCTGTACTCGCTGTTTTAAATGCATCTTTCAAGTATAAATTAACATTTTAGCATAGATTAGTTGTCGTTTTCGTTCATTTCTACATTATCATGTATCTGATTTTGCTTGAAGTACCAAAAATTCAAACATAGAACAGTATCTTATTTACTTATTGGTACTATATTTGGGTCATACGCTGCCAGATACATTCACATTTTCATAATATGTAGTCTTTTCACTATATATAAAGTTCTTTTTACGTCCTTCCCAAATGGAGGGAGCAGATGTCGAAGTATCTTTAATATTTGAATAAGCTCTCAGAGATACTTCTTTAAGGAGAAGTTCCATGCGCATTTGATAATTACGTTCAGAAAAAATGTGATTGGAACGAGAACTACTATAATAAAGTTATTTCGACATTGATAATTAATTCAAGAACAATCCCGAAAATAAAAGTGCTTTCCTACAACGTTTCTCATAAAATAGAACTTCCTCAATTCTATATGAAAATGGCTATATTGATATGGAGCACGTAAAATATCGTAAATGCCTAAAAAATACACCTGATCGGGAAGGTGCTTAATTGAAAAGCCTGATTCGTCCCAAGAAGAAACCCTCTTCGGTGTCACAAAGTTGAAGTATTGAAAGGGAGAGTGTTCAGGCGTGTTTTAGATCATTCATCTCTGCATCTTAGTATATACTTCGTTATCTCCTCTATTTCTCTAGTGTTCTATTCAAAATCTTGTTATCATATACCTTAAACTATTAAATGGTGGCAAGACATAGAAGCCTTCTCATGATAATTTATCTACTGGTACATACAAGACAGTTTGTAAAATCAGCCTGTAAGCTTACGTTGGTTAGCCGGAACTAAGTTAGCAAATTAATGGCTGTGTGACGATCAAGTCAACTACATGTCTGTAGGTTTCTATAAGGTGTGATACAAGACCTATAAACAAGTCAGCTACATGTCTGTAGGCTTCTATAAGGTGTGATACAAGACCTATTAACAAGTCTCTCATGTTAGGAGTAAAATCTTGCTTTTCCTTGATGATCAACAAAGACGTGATTCAATTTTTTATCATTGAATAGAGTACTAACGTGATGATGTCACACAAGAACTTTGAGTTACTACCCATCACAGTTTAATGCCATCAAATTCTTGACTACAAAATATGGGAATCCCAATTATAACTACATCAAAGTTTTATGACATCGAATTTCCCAATACAAATTGCAAGAAACGACTGTTTGAATTTGCAACAGCCCTTAGATACATATATATTTGTTTATTTGTTTAAATTTTTTTTTTAGATCGTGAATTTTTAAAAAAAAGCATGTGCTTATTGTCACTGGTCAATTAACCGCTCTAACAAACGCCCAGTCGTTGTTCTTGTAAGCGTATGATGACGTTTGCAGCAATATAGGGTAATCAGCTCCATTTAGAGCAGTTACTGAGCACTCGATTAAGTTGTTCTTGAGAAAAAGTACGATAACGGAGATTTTTGTCGGTTTTATTTCTGCTGTGTTACCACCTAAAGAACTTTATTCAAGAGTTGTTTTTGCTATAGCGTGGATTGGTAAAGGAGAGTGTGGCTCGTGTCTTGAACCTTTTGCTGGATACGACGCAAAGCTGCTTCCTCGTAATCATCCAAGGCATATTATCGCTCCCTTACTTGGCAAGGCACAGAGTCATTGCTTTTGCTACTTGCGTCTGTGCCTCGTTTACCCGTTGATGATATTGTAGCAATCCTTATTGCAATATTTGGGCTCCTGCATTTTATCGTATTCGTACGTCTTTATGCTAACGCGTGGACTGGCAATGGAGACCGTGGCCCATGTGATGAAGTCGTTACTAGATACAACACAAGACTGCTTCCTCGTAATCATCCAAGCCACATTATCGCTCCCTTACTTGGCTAGCCACAGAGCTATTCCTTTTGCTACTTCCGTCTGAGCTTGCTGTACCCGTTGATGATATTGTAGCTATTCTTTTTGCAATGTTTGGGCTTTTGACGTCTATCGTATTCGTACACCTTCGTATACGTTTAACACTTTTCGGGATGAAACAATAAAAGTATGTGAGAGGGCACGATAAAGCCCATACCTCCAACATTGCTAAGGTTCCTAAAGCAAATTCAAAGGAAACATCGTCTGAAGTCCACAAATTAACAGAGTAGATCGACATTGGAATCGTTGCACATATCACATGAATAGAAACAAGTATAAAAAACATTTTCAAAACTCGATTTTTTCGCCTTGCATGAAATCTTTGGTCTTGGTTTGTGGCGTTATGATTGATGGTCGTGCTCCTTAGAATTCTCTGTGAGCTTTTTCGTGTCTTTTTAATAATATAGTAACAGCACGTTACCACCATGACGATAAAAATACCATTTATTGGTATAAACGTGTACTGTATGGTATAATCTTGCACATCGTATATGTTTTCTTTTGCATAAATGATGAAAAATAGACCAGGTATCAACCAGAGGCAGATATCGATGATGGCAAAGTTTCTTGTATGCTTTCGTTTGACCGCGGATGTTCGATAGCCACATGATATTTCCCACATTTGATGAACAAAAAAACTGAGTATATGCACAACGAATGATAAGTATATAGGAATACTAAACGCCTCGACAGCCAAAATGTATGTGGTATTGTGAAAACTGGCTAAATAATAATAGTGTGTAGAGCAAACACTGTAAAAAGCCAGCATGATGCATGCAATACTTATGTTGATGTAGCAAACGTGCTTTTTCCCTTGTCCTACCCTAAGAATCAGTATTATCGGAATAAGATTCAGTACAATTATTAAAGGTCCTAAACCGACAGCAAACCATGAACCTACAGTAAATGGATCTGCCATGATAATATAGATAAATATGCTTGTACTTTCCCCTGCTCAGCTGTTAGTTTTCTTTGCTGCATCCCCGATGTAGTGTCGCTATCAATTCGTTCCCTCAGAAATAGTAAGATGGCTTCTTTTCAGTTTAGCAGCGTTATCCATACTCTCCAGATAGTGCTTGCCTTTACGATCCAAATCTCTTCTCATTCCCGATAACTTGAATTATTAAAAGAGTTCTGAACTCCTTTTGTACCCTTAATGTATGTCTTTGCTAAAGTGTTGAATGTAGATAGATGTCTCCATCAGTCGTATGTCTTTATATAGACGACGCATCATGCGAACGCGAAACAAAATGAACGTAAAACGTCCGACTTTCAATGTATACGTCAACAGAAAGCCACCTCTATTTGAACAAGGATTTGTCTTACCATGTCATTGCGAAGTTATATCGTGCTTATTTGCTAAAAGGGGAGATGGTATGTTTAATTCTACAAGTACGCAGTTCTCACCGTATCAGTTTTGTGAACTTGAGATGATAAATTTGACGTTTCAGCTATGCACTGTTCATATAGAATATCATTAAGATTTAAATTTTTTGTTGTGCTCTTTGTGGCTATGCACTGAACAACACTCGCCATTGTGCTTGTGTATTGCAGCTGTGTATGGAGTTAAGCCTATTTTGTTTGTTAATCCAAGTGAAAAGCTTAATGCTGTGTGGTTGAAGCTCACCTCGCCAGGTTAAGAGCATAGTGTTTGTGTTTATTACCAATAACCGTACATTGTCGTGACAGAGTCAACCTAATAAGTGAAAAGGACTTTAAGAATGCCTAAACATTCTAAACAAGAAATAGGCAACTCTTTTTAAATTGGGAGCCAAACGTTCGATGCCCGTCATATTGGCGGGATAGGGAGGGTTGGAAAGGCCAGAGCCAATAGAAATCCGATTTCAGTATACAGCCATTTAATTCAAACTGCAATGTTTCACTCTCCGAAAGGAAAGTTCGAAAGAACAGAGTCTGAAATAAAAACAAATCAGTCTGAAAGCTGCCAGAACAGTCTTTAACGATTATTTTTAAGGACTTTATTTTCGAGGACAGCTGTTCGCAAAATTTTGTGCTTCCCAAGGCTTTGAATAACTTTTTTAATTAGTATACTTAACCAAGGAACGTGCTATAAACACCTTGCAGACCACTTTTGAACCGACCTTCCGAAATGCTTTTTGCAGATCAAAAAGGAAGGAAGGTTAACCAACCTTATCTTTACGACTGTGACCCCCTCAATATTTGAGAAAAATGGGCATACCAATATATACGTTTCTGATTTGAATCGTATGGGTTTGGCAAATCGTTTCCAAACTGGTGTATTACTTCGTTTATAATTCACACTAATTGAAACAGTTCTTGTTTGCGCTGCTCTTGGACTTGAATAAGTGGGAGAAGCAATCTTACGCAAGTCCAGACTTTTCACGAGTTTGGCATCAAAGTTTATAGCATGGGAAAACTGGAAAATTAAGGTATCCTTGAATTGTGCGCATGATGACTCATTTATCTCGGTGATTTGTCGTCCTACGAAAAGCACCCGGTTCTGATACCATCTGGGAGCCTTTTATATCTAGGTAAATCTTTAACAAGTTACTTTGTTAGTCATTTTCCGTGTTGGCGAAGCAAACCTTGGGGAAATTTGATGAATGTTACGTAAAGTTTAGTAGTCACATCGAACGTATGCTGTTGTGGAGTGGCTTTAGGATCTTTTTAGTTACTGATAACTTGTTTTTTGAGATGAGGTTTTTTAAGCGACCTATGGAGCCTTTAAAAGCGCCCTTTGGTATTTCTTGTGTTTATGAAAGTTGATATTTGCATCAGTCCTAAACCAAGGGATAATGCGGTAGAAATACTAAATCTATGTGCAACTTACTCTATTTCTGTTTCTCTTGTATCTTCGTCAAAGCCAGTTACGTATCTACGGATTCTACTATTTGTATACTATTCAAGAATATATAGGAACATATGAAAAACTGGTTTTCCGTATAGAACATTGACATTGCACGAAACAACAAAACCATTTTGCACTTCAAATCTCGCCCGAGCCTAGTTCGTCAGAATTAATGGAAATATAACGTGGAAATTCTACGAATGGAGCATTATACCAAACTGTATTTTTGAAAGAACTTACCAAATTCTGGACTGCCTGAATGATTTTGTGTTTCTGGACTAGTAAGTCTCCACCATAGATGTATAAATTAACCGGAAAGGCCCTGGGAGAAGACAAAACATTTTCTCTACAAAGCAAAGGCTTTCTTTTTAAGTTTTGTGGACGGACAGTAGCAGAGCTAAAGGAAACTCAGATCAAACAATCATTGGTGTATATTTTTGCTTAGTGTATGTTTTCAAGCAAAATGCTGCGCTACAGCGAATCGAGAGCACTATTGACGCTATTAGTATAATGATCTTTAAAATCCCATAATTTTGTCGCATTATTCTCGTAAAAATACTCTCTCGAAAGGTCTTGATTGGTCTTGTTCATAGAGGAGGTCAAAATACTCGAGATTAATTGGTATTGTGATCATAAAATGATCACATAATAGGTCCAAGGGGCCATTTTAAATCCGTATTGTCTTCATGTAATAAGCCGTTAACACTTCTCTTGTAAATCAACAGCGTTTCCTAGGTCCGATTGTTCATTTTCAGTTAATGGCTTTAAAATACCTTTGTTACGACAAAATGAACCACTGGCATTTCGTTGTAGATCGTATCTAGTAGATCTTAATAGCAAATGAAAGAATGGAATCCAAAATTGTTGATGGCTTTTTGAAACTGCTCTGCTATCACTATGAAACTACAAAACTAGAAAGTGGAAGAATTTGTAGTCAACTCCAGAACTAAATATTTTATAAAGTGAGTAACTTAGAGAAAGGACTTAAGAAAATTTAAGTCATGGACTGCATAGAATGTTTATTTAAGTAAAGTTCGTCTGCCCGCTCTAAGTAATCTAGGTCGACCCAACCTGTAGTCAACTGTGTAAAGAGTGAAATGTATATAAGTATAACACAACTCAACAAACTCATTTCTTCTGCTTATCCTCAAGTTTTCTAGTATTCGTCTGCATGCTGAAAACTGTTCTCATCCTTTCTTTGCCTCTGACTTCACTTTTCTCACCTCTGCTTCTTCAGAATTCGAGCTCTTCTCAAGAAAGCCTTCTTTTGTCTAAACACGCTTATTCACTTAACGTAAACAAAAGTTCAGGCCCCCTCTCCCTCTTCTAGTATCTCCCTTGTTAGTTGTTAATGTATTCTATTGCTTATGTTACGGTCTTAACCGAACGTGTTTCATACATTGTAATTAATTGATTCGAGGATGGTGGTAGAATACACCCAAAGCTCATCATATTATGTTCTGTCATTATGTTTCACCTAAGCGCCTTGTGCTGGGCACTTATCTTTATCATACGAATTCGTTTTCCGCCTGGCTTGTCCATTGCATACGTCATATATATAAGTGTGTTGCACAAGCCCTTCATCATCAGAACGCCTCGTATCTTCTGTGGA
This sequence comes from Alatinidae sp. Z8VKAUB7J3, assembly GCA_010016025.2. Classification (NCBI taxonomy): domain Eukaryota; kingdom Metazoa; phylum Cnidaria; class Cubozoa; order Carybdeida; family Alatinidae; species Alatinidae sp. Z8VKAUB7J3. Next base: position 1,053,702 of record JAAAKM020000498.1, read on the forward strand.
AAACTATCACACTTGTACAAATCATAAGCATATAAGTAAGCAACTGCTTTCCAGTTTTGAGCGTAAAAGTAAGCAAATCTAGATAAGATTTATGTCTTGAATTACTCTTTAAAGAAGAATCGTACTGTGGCAAGTCAAAACGAAAATCCATAAAGGCCGTATCTTAGATCAGAATGAATCAGTTCGCATCAGGTGCATGACAATTTGCGACTTCTTTGCTTTTTCATATGATGAATGTCTATGCCCAGATTTTTTAAACTGAATTAGTCCTGTCAAGTCTTGTATGATAAGTTTCGTGGCACGCCCTTGCTTTGTTCTAGTAAATATCACGTTTTAGTAAAATTTAAGTGTAAATGTGTAAAGAAGAAATGCATATGTGGAAGATATACTGTAGATAAAATTATGCATTAGTGAACTAAGGTGTAGATCATCTATCATCATTATGTATCTAAATGAAGGTAAGAAATATTGAGACAAAAATGATTGCGAAACCTCTTGCAATTCGGTTAAGTCTTGAACTTGTTACCATATCCATTATATTCAAGATCAATAAAGGTTTTATGTTTTTAGCCACCGATACAGAGAAACGTCAGCCATACCGTATGTTTGTAATAATTGTTTAGTTTGTTCTTTTGTTTGGGTTGGTCCTTTACTTGTTGATTGGTACGTCATCGGAATAATATTATATTTGTCGTTACGCCCATAGTTGCTCCTTTTACTGTTCGTGAGAAGGTAGTTTAAAACCGTAATTGACATCAGATATTTTGAGCCAAACGATAGAGGTGTTTTAGTTGATCATTGAATACAAGGACTGTTTGAAGTTAGTAGATATTGTGGACTCAGCTGTTCTAGTTGACGTTCACGATCTATTGTTCATTTTGCTTCCTTTAGCCGATCCTGACTGCTAAAACTTAAAAATCTTTTTCAATGAACAAATATAATAAGAATGCTATGCAGTTGGTCTTAGATAATTACACAGGAACCTACTATAAAGCCTACGTTGTAGTACCACTCATCTTTTCGAACTAAAAATTTTGCTTATAAAATACTGCGCATACTAGGTAAAATTCGCTCGTTCTTTGCACTAACCAAACAGATAAGAGTACGATTCAATTGGTCTGTGGTTTTTACACGTAAATCCACTATCACAGCTAATTTATAAATTTTGTCCGCCTCTTTTGTCTTCAACATTTGTCGAAATCAGTACCATTTGTTGTTTGCAAGACACATCGCAAACACCAGAGCATTGTGACACTTTAGGCCCGTAACCTTTTAGTAACAGGGAAACTATTATCAGGCAAGGAACATTGTGATACGGGGCCCAAAAAAGCACCCTTTAAGAAAATGTCGAACGTTCTTCATCATATCATGGTGAGTGGTAAACATGCCATCCTGGCAGATGAGAAAGGAGCATTCGAAGCAATAAATACCTTACCCACTTCTTCAATAGATTTAGTTTGAAAATTTAAGTATAACTTTAATAAGGGTATGAAACGTTCTTGATGCACTGCTAAATAGAACGCCAGCGGTTTTCGGTAGAAGAGTTTTTATTTTCATTTTTAGAGAAGAGGTCTGTTTTTCCTTTTTCCTTTACTTCTGTTTACCACTTATATGCATTCTATAGGTATTTACTTTCTGGTGGTAAATAAGCACCCGGGGACAATCAATTTATAATACAATCCCACGGCAGCTTGTTTGTTAAATCTTAGACTTCCTAGGTTTTACTTACTTTGATTTCCGAAAATTTGGGTTACTTCTATGGCTGGGGTTCTGCAACGATAATCATGCATTGGAATAGATTATTATTGGCCCTAAAATGCAGGAAAAGTGGCATAAGCACAAAAATAGGATTTATGAATGCGTACATAATCCCAACTCTAGGGTGCGGTTGTTAGTGCTGGAAAGCCTTGCAAATTTGGTTCTTTAAAACAAATAGTAAGAATACTCTGGGTTGAAATGACAAGCGTCTAAGAAGTAGTTCTGGTTGCCAATATGAAGAGAAGCTCGGTGTCAACAACCAGAAAGGGCAACGTCAGTTTGGTTTATATAATTTACTGCATTGCAAGCTCGAAATTCCATTATTATCAAAAGAAGCAGACGCAAGCTGAAGCAGAAGGCGGCTAGGATTAACTTACGTATTGAGCCTGGACAACTGTTAGAGAAGAGAAAAGTTTCGTTGAAAAATAGATATTACACCTAGGTAAAAGAAATAGAAAATTAAATTAATTTTGTTTCATAATCCTTTGAAAGTTCTTTAGTCTTTGACGTAGCACTCGAATTGCGAGTTAACAAAAATTAAGACCAGAAAATGTTACTGAAGGGATGCTTGCATTACTTAGTAAAAACGTGGAGGGTTGGACGCTCCCTATCCTTCGCTCTGACGCCACAATTGTTATACGTTTATAGTCTTGTAAAATTACTTATGGAACATTCCCGTACATTGCAAGTCAGTGGAAAATTTTCCTCTGATCACACTCTTATAGCTTCTTCACACGATAATGATTCACAAAGATGACAGCTTGATTTAAATTCCAGTGATGATATGCTCTTTATTTGTTAAATCTATAATTGTTTTTTGTTAGTAAAGGTTTTTTTGCTAGCTTTTGCAAGTATTTGAGCTAGGTAATGTCTCGAAAGCTCCAAGTCAAAAATTTAATCAGGGATACAGATGAACTGCGAGATCGGCCTTCCTGACAAGTGCAAACATGCACTCCAATTCTCCCCCGTATACAGTCTACTCTCGTTGAAAACATTTAGCAATCCGGTCGTTTGCTTCTCCGAAGAATATGTTTTGTACAAAAGGGATCAGTTGAGCTAAATTCTTACAGTATGTCCAAGTTGCTGTAAACATGGAAACAACAAGTTCCCAACTAAAACAAGATTATGTGTCAAATCATATAAATCAAGCTATAGATAGGGTTTGCACTTGAACTGTTTATAGCCAATATTAGTCAAATAAATAACCGGGAATTAAACAGGAGGTGCTATGCTAACAGTTCGACTCTGCCAGTAATCTTGGAAACCGCACCAACAGCTGCCTGCAACACAGTATTTTCAAAACCCCTATCACTTTTAAGGATTTCCTTTCTTTAGATATCTTAGCGATTACATTCTTTCTACTACAAACGTATGGGGCCAGTGTCATGAATCAGCCGATATAATGTAAACAGTTGTGTAACAGTAATTGAAGTGAGACAAAAAGACTTACATGGTTGGTTGGCGGTATGCCGTAAATGTGTACGGTAAAAGAATGATAGGATCACCAAATACACGCAAATAGATGACAACAGGGACAGTTCTGTTGAACATGTTTTCTTCTACGGTTTGAAAAGGGTACTTAGAGGGGCGAGGACGGGGAGTGGGGGTGTGTTGTATTTTAGCCACTTAGAGCTGAATACAAACAAAATGGCATGAAAGTAGAGAAAAGTGAGTTTTAAATTAAGAAACAGGAACGACTTTCTAACCTTTACGTAAGAAGAGAAGGTTATACATTTGAATAAAAAAAACTAACAGAAAATGGTAGCAAAAAGTGGGCACTCTTATTTTGGAGTTCAAGTCAAGGGAGGATAAACATGACAGGATCAAATTGAGAGAAATATTCTGAAACAAAGACAGAGGGACGAGGCAGAGGGAAATAATTTAAAGAGTAAAGAGGTAGGTTTTTGAAAGAGCCCCCAAAAGTTTTATTGATATTTTGCTAAACTAAGTGTCCCAGAGACGTGTCGGGTCAGTTCAGTTCGGCCTATTTCTTCTGTATACAATAAAACTAAGACGTTGATAAAATCTGGCTAAGTGCACACGTTTCAAATAAATTTTTAAGCAATTCGTCATCTTTTAAGGCATGTTTTGCCACTTTCTCCATTTCACACAGCTTTGCAAGTTTTCAACTTTATTTGACGAATGTTGGAGATTTCAGGAACAAATTTTGAAAAATTCCGAAAATCAAACCATAAATGCTGGAAATTTTAATGAACTATTACTTGAAAATCATGAAATTAGTCTTGAAAATTGAAAAGCAGCTTTATTTTTAAGCCAGTCATGGGCAACCCCTGGCCCGCGAGATCCGGCTAACGTGTTGTCTGACAAAATGGGCACAATACGGCCTGTTTTAAAAAATCTCGATACGGCCTGTGGACAGTTCCAAGACAAAGCTATTGCATAATAAACAATCAGTAATTCGGGCGAGTGTTATAGCTTTGTTTGTCGAGAAGTGACGATAACCTTCTCAGTTTGTGAATATGCCAAAATTCTGTTGTCTCACTGTTATGTGGCAGAAAACCCAGTCACCAGTCCCTATAGTTCTTCCCGTATATAGCAGGCCAAATTAGTCTGTACCACAAGCAATTTATTTAAGAAAGAATTTTTCAGAATATTGAAGTACTAAAGACTAAATCAGAATATCACGCGCTGCCACCATTGTGAACTTACTAAGTATGTTCTATATGCATAGAATGAGTATTATGTGGTTAATAAGTAGGAAAAGACATAAGCTGGTTTATAAAATAGGATACTTCAAGATAAATGGACGTGTAATGACGCTATTCATTCACCCAAAAGGTCCAGCGCACTTTGTTCGTGAAGAGGCAGTAGCAGTTATACAATAGGATGAAGAAGCATGAAAACATTTGCATGAACAGACTCCAAAATTTCGTGTCTCCGCATTGTCATAAAAATCTCAACTCACTTGTCAAAAGCGTCGGGGACAGAGTTATCTCAAATTTAAAGTAAGCACGGATTGGTAATCTGTTAAAGTTCTTCAATACTTGTAACTTGAATCTGTAACATCATTAGATAAGTTCTTAAGTAAAAATAATTCAACTGTGTTTAAATTGTATCAAAGGTCGTTTTTTGAGAATATCTCCCTTACCACAGCAACCGTCTTTTCAGTACCGAGTTGCATCAAAATAGAGCACGACATGAGTGGCAAAAAGATCTAATAAAACAACAAAGTTTTTACTATAGAGCAGAGGTAAAAAATTTGACCTTTCTCTTTCTCAGGTTCTGATCCAGCCCATGCCTCGAAAAGGTTGCATATACCTGTTTTAAGAAATTTCAAAGGTAATGCAAGCTAAAATGTAGTTTTCACTCAGGATCTTGAGCATTTATTAACAACAATGACAAATTTTATTCTTTTTAGAAGCATTTTTTATAGGTTATTTTGATCTAAATGAGTGAGCATTAAGCTAATCATGTAGTTTTCGCCTTTGTTAACAAAATGTATAAAAAGTTTAAGAAAATGTTAAAATTCGAATTTCAAGATATATTTAAGAGCAGGGTAGCTCACTAGTAGTGTTAAGTTAAAGGTAGTGCATTCTTAAGAACTGTGCTTATTCTGGAGAGATAATTCTAAGAAAATTGTGCTTATGAATTTACAGTGTTTAGTTAAATGTGTTGATTATTCGCACTTGTTGTTGATATTGTCCAAGAGAGTTGTTTATTGAAAAATATTTGTGAACTAAAACCTGTGCTAGTGGAAGATATTTGCTACTAAGAAATCCGTTTGTTTTATTTGCTCTGCATTTGTTAAAAACGCTATTAGACTTTAAATCCTGAACATTAAATGTTGGAAAAAGTCAATTAGAGAAAAATTCAAGACGACACTAAAACAACTATCATTCCCATTGTTATCATATAAGGGGCAACAGCCCTGAATTACCAAAATTTTATATGATAACCTGCAGCATTGTTTATTTAGAGCATTAGTTTTGTGACCGTGTAAATGCGTTACCAGAAAGCTTTTGCTTTTATTAGTGTTACAAATTTATTTAAAGAATAAATTTGTTAATGTGACAATTCCGCAGGTGCCAGTTAAAACCATAGCGGCTTAACAAGCGCCTTGACCATAAGATTTTTAACGTGGCTTTTAAAAACTTGTTTCTGTTGGGTTCTCCGCTCCAAATTGTTCTGAAAAAAGGCTTTAATTAAGTCCCTATCTCCTACGGAAAGAGAGCTTTTACATAACAATAAATTTGCTCCTTGTTATGATGCTACAGAACTTATTTAACATATTAAACAATACGACGTTGATTTATCTGTGCCGTTGTGCCCTATTTTCTGTGGATCCTAAGAGTCTGCATCTACATATATGTATAAAAAATCACCACAGTAAACCCTTGGCCTCTGAAACAACTAAATAGTAACTGATCTCTCCCGGTCCTGGTGTTTTGTTTCAAGTCATTGTTTTGATTTTATGGAAAGAAAATCAGATAAACTGCGTAAATATTATGTAGAGGAATGGTCGGTGAAGACATATTTACTTCACTTTGCTTATGCAGTTCAACCACCCACAATACGTGTTGCTAACACAACCTATAGCGTGACATAAAGTTTTTTATTTTACACCAAGATGATACAAAAACAACACATCAAGCTAAAAACCCAAAGATTTACAAGTTTCCATGTTGACGTTTCGATAAAGAAGACCTTTAAGAGAAATAAAAAATAATTGAAATAGAGAAAGTGGTCACTATCGTTGGTATTTCTTTTTAGAATTAAGTACTTAGAGATATACATTTTTTTGTTATATTTGGCTTCAAGCTTACTAAATAGTAACTATTTCAGCTTGTGCACGAGAGTTGTTACTGATTTAAGCAAATGTCAATTTAGTTACCTTACCAATTAAATATCAATATTATTATTCATAAATATTCTTTGATGGGCTTTACAACAAGTTTCTACAATTTGTTTTCTGTTTTGCTTATTTTAAGACGCTGGTTTCGTACGTTAACCATACTATTGCGCGTAAAGCAAAGGCATATTTCGTTTTTTTCAAATGAATTCACTATATCAGGTTATGGATATTTTTTTGGCCTGGTTTCGTAAGAAAATATAGATTAATGTTTCAAATGCAACTAAAGCCTTTGTAGAAGTAGCAGCTGTATGTTTCAGTGCAACAACTGCTACGTGTTTTTGTTTTCACTGTTTATTAGTTTGTATTAAAGTAAACAAGAAATAGGAAGGTTGCTAAATGTAAGCTATGAGAATGCCCGATGACTTACAAACTGAAAGAAATCCATTAAAAGGGCGGCGAGAACACATTTTTCCGTTGTTTTAGTTTTATCTTCAGCAAACATCTTAGGTGTTTCTATACCAACCCTATTTCAAACAAAAACAAGCTAACAGCTGAGGTAATTGATTGCTTGTTGCCTTGTTGACTGTAATGTTTACTTTAGTGATTTTACCATCATCATGCAGTTCTTCTAATTCTTGGCTATCGGAAAACACAACAAGATAAACAGAACCTTAGATAGTATTGAAAAGAAGGTTCCACTTTACATATACAAAAGTTTCTTTTAATTTTTTTACCGCTTTTGGAGCAGCTTCTGTGAAAGTCTTTACTCGCTATTGCCGTAATAACGAGGCGTTTTTTAATAAAGGTATTAAATTGTACTGATGGCACAACTTGTCTCTGCATAGCATATCAGCAACTCGTTTATATGTTAGGTACCGCTTTTATGAAAGACAAAACTTGAAGGACCCGACGTATGGCTAGTATCGCTTGACAGATTCAGTATGATAAGGATCAGGATGATATGGTCTTCTAACGTGAAACTATCTCTTTAACATCCCAACCTCAGCGTTTTTGCTTTTGTTGAGGTAGTGCGTTCTATTCTCTAGTCGGCCATAACTTGCAAAAGACATGTGCCGCAAAAGATTATCAAATCCCAAATCTAAAGTTTTATTGGGTTTACCAACATCTTTAAAAAATCAAAGAAGACGATAACATCGCAGGCGATAGAAAATAACGTAACCTTTTGATATGTCTTGGTAGTTTTGTGCTTTAGAAGATGCCAATAAATTTTAGTCATTTGAGCGTAAGCCGCGAATTCTTGTTTCTCAACTTACGAAGAAGAAATCATGTGCCAGGTTATCACCACAGGCCGGTGATTCTACACGTTTTAAAATCGCAACATCAACAACATAACCTAAGATTGAACCTAAATAATTCAACTCTGTTTGAAGGATATATTTTTAAATCGTGAGTAACTGAGACATGTGTCTTTTGTTTTAAAGGTACGGATTTTTATTTTGTCAGTCGAAATATAAACATTATTACGTGTGATAGTTTTACATTTAACTATTTTAGAATAAAGTAGTATGCTCTGATTGCAACACACATTTCATTCTATCAATAGCTAACTTTGCAAATGGACTGACGTTGTTATACGTGGGCATGTTTCTATAGTTGACTTACACACAGTTAGGAAAGGGTGCTGAGTTATTATACTGTCATCCTCAAAAGTTAAAAAAATAAGGATAGAGATTCTTTAAGTGTGACAATACCTGCCTCGTGGTTGGACCATGTACAGTTGGCAACGGAAATCGTCAGAAAAACAGGAATCCTAATTCTGAACTTATTTCTGAGCGTTGTCAAATCTCGGCACCGTTCCAATTCGTGTTCCATTCTCAACTACGATTATCTCTAATCCGGTGAGAAAATTGTGTTTTACCCTATCCGCTGTTACCTCTTCTTAATAAGACCTAGCAGACATTACTTTTATTTTTAGACACGAGTTTGAAGCTGTTACATACACAAAAGACAACCAAGGACTTAAAAACATTTCATCTGTCAGTTACTGTTTACATCCAATGGTATGGCGCTGCTTCAGGGAAATTTATTAACTCCGCATTATGACAAGATCATCTAGATTGAGACGTCTGTAAAACTTAATTGTTTACGAATAAGTAAAGATTGAGCAGGATTTGACTTTTGTTGGCGCACTGCATAGATACATACATAGAGAACTTTAATATCCAGAGGCCTATAAATCTCAAATACGGTAATTCTGTCAGCATTTTGATCAAATTCCAGGCTAGTGCCACAATAAAAATAGATAATTTGATTGCGTAGTTCAACGCGATTTAAGAAAATGGTATATGCTGCATATCTTACCACTAGCGAAATACGTCCTTTCAAGTTAGTTACTCTTACCACCTCGCTAAGGTAAGATGCTATGAAATTATTTTACCCTTTGCCAATACTTGTACGGAGAATTACAGTCCTAACTAAAGAAAATCGATGAATTCCCATGAAAATTTAATTGTTTGTAATTTTACGTTGTTTTACTTCATGTTACACACTATTTAGCGCAACTTTATGTTGCTCTAACAAATTCTATTCACATGTAAATTATGTACTTTGGCATGGTAATTTCTGGGTTTATTATTTCTACCATTTATATTGTCCCATGCGTACGTTCTGAGTACTATAGCAATAATGTAAAAACTTTAACGTATTTAGAAACGAGATAGAAATCTGTAAACAATCTCTAAATAAGTTAGGTGATCTGAAAGAGATGCGCTTTAAAGTATGCTAGATAGATCTGTAATTACGTTTTGCCTTTTCAAGCTCTGCATTCCCATTTCCTGTTTCTCTCGTGCAATAGAATCTTTCCAAGTTATTGGTTCTGACAGAGCAAATTGAGAAATATTGAACTGACACTAAAAGCTAGACCCTGCAAAATACCTTCATGTCTCCGTTTGGCAGCATTTGTCCCACTGATCTTTAATCGAATTGGCAACCTACTGTTCTTAGCCCATCAAGGCTCTTTTATTCGCCAAATCAGATTAACAGCCTATTAATTTTTGAATGCTTTAGGAAGCTGTATAAGTTGATAACATAAGTGCATGCCTTATTACAGATATGAAAAAAATTCTAAATGACGGGCGTCTAAATTGCCTGAGACACTTTAAAGAAACTGCGCTTTCCCAACTTCTGAGTCTTCTTTTGTTAAGCACATCCATCTTTCCCCCTCTCTTCCCTTTTTTCTACTTAATCCTTTACCCATCTTTTACAGATTTCCTTTTTTTAACCGCATACCTGCCAGATTGATTAGCAACTAGCCCTGGCAAACTCTTTAATTATTGTACCTTTTATCTCTATGCGTTTCATACAAGACAATATTTTGAAAAATATTCTTTCCTTGCAAATTCATTGCAAATGATTTTAATTGCTAACAAATAAACGCGTATTTTTTATATTCTTTGAATGTTATTCGCGGGTAAATTCTTACCAAGAGTTCTAAATCCTGTTTCTTTGCTTAAATAAACCAGAGATGCCATGCAAGTACGGAAACTAATTCATAGCTTAACTTATAATCCAAAACTTGAATGTGGAGACTACACACATGAGAAACAGATGAAAACATATCTGCTAACACTTCAAGTGAAAAAGCTGAAAAGAGGATTTTAGAATTTGCAAATGACAGCCCGTGTACAATGAAAGAGAATTTGGTTCTAAACTATATAATGTTATTCACAGAATTTCATTTTCATGGCAGCATACCCTAAATTGAAATCTCTCGAATACAAATCTGTTAACTAAACAAGAACAAAACAATAAAAATTTAGTGCCTGCAATTTCTTTTCGACTAAAACTAGAATTGAAAAAAGGACGTAGGCCACGGAATCTCTACCAAAGAGCAATTAAGTAACTAGATAGAGGTAATTATTATCTAGAACGAGTTATAATAGAAACTAAGAAACTACAATATTTCAAAGAGTACTTTTCTAGAAATTCCGCCTATACCACTACACCACTACACCACTACACCACTACACCACTACACCACTACACCACTACACCACTACATCACTACATTACTACATCACTACATCACTACACCACTACACCACTACACCACTACACCACTACAATAGGTAACGGATAATACTATCTACTCTCTGTCTGTGT
>JAAAKM020000498.1:1069477-1081766 GCA_010016025.2 Alatinidae sp. Z8VKAUB7J3
GCTAATAGATAAGCGAGAGTAGCATTACCTAATCAAAGCATATCAACATTGCAATCATTTCTCTACAGAAGCAATGACCTCTCTTGTTTAAACTTGAAGGATAATAGATGAATTTAATGTTTTTGTCTTCCTTAAGTACTTATGCGAATGTTTAAGGGAAACTGTGTAACCAGCTTTCATTTATGTATTGCTAAAAGCGTCCCTCGATAGAAGTTATCTTACTTTGCCCCTCAGTCATTTTCTAATGTGATTAATGCACGAGTCACACATAACCCATTTGAAAGTGAAAGCCTTGTCAATTGAGAGAGAAATGTGGCTAGCTGTAAAGTTCGGTACAATCACCTGCATTATAAACAGATAATCAATTCCATCTCGGAGACAATTGCTATCCTGCGCCTTCAATTGAAATATATTGCTCAAAGAACGCCAGCTGTGGATTATACTGTATGATACATTCCGACTCCAGGGATTTTATAATTTTGTCCATAACCTTTACAGAAACTCACGTTATTGGGTTAACATACTCACACCTCAGAAAAGGAATCCTACCTAACCCAGATGACCACATGAGAAGTTTGAGTGATCTAGAAAGGCTTTTTCAAATTATTTAATGTTCCTTCATAATTAGTTGTAAATACGTTTCCTAGGGATGTTTCAAAATGCTTTAGTAGCAAAAATTTCTAACCCACAAAGGATCAATACAGTGAACATCTACTTATACTAGCAAGAAGTCAACCTACTACTCAAATTTTACTTTTTGTCGACCTTATGGAGTCACTTTGCTTCTGCATCGATCATTTAACAAACATAATATAAATTATTTTACTTATACATACAGCGGTGAGCAACAGATCAAAAATGTACTACCAAATAGCTACTATCGTGTTAAAGTTCAAACTATATGTAATTAGGAAACATAACGTCAAGTATGTTATATTAGTCAATGTTAATTTAAAGATTTTATCCCAAATGACAGGAATATTAAGGCTTTGAATCAACCCTCTAGAATCATTACTTTCAAGTATATTGAGATTTAAGAATATATAAGAGATACTGAGATAATTAGAAGTCTTATCTTACCTTTGATAAGTATAACTTGTCTTTCAGATGGTGATCCGACCGCGTTCTGTGCTTATTGCTGTCTGTACTGTAAACCCAATGTCGAACCTTAGCTTTATATAGACGGGGGTTGGGTGAGGCACCAGCTGCTTGCCATATAATTGCACTTCGTTCCGGAAATTTGCAAAGAAATTTGCAAATCTTTATTGTTTGATCTGATTTATATGAGAGGGCGATGAAAGGCCTGCATATAGACCATTGACCATTGCTACATCTAGAGGATCCTTTATAAACCATGTGGGTACAATACAGGGGGGAACTTTATCATTAATAAAAATACCGATGTTATTCACCTCTCCACTTTATTAATATTAGTGAATGTCCAATTTAAAATAATCTAATGCCCTCTTAAATTGATGGTAATAAAAGCGAAGACGAAGATAAAGATCAAGAGAAACCGGTAGTGAAGTCATCATGATAAATTTTAATGGGACGAGATTGTCTTGATTCGGTTCTCATTTTTTTAAAATCAACATTTGTAAGGGATGAATGAAAATTATCTTATCTGTTGTGTTACCTCCTTCTGAGCACTACCGATCGGAATATTATGCCATTCGTCAAAGCTTTGACCCCGACAGACAGAAAGCCACGAGCAGTAGGCGTGAACGGATTATGGTATATCAGTTCGAGGGTAGATTTCCCTTATTGCCGATCAAATCAATTTTAAGATGAAGGCTGAATAAGAAAAGAAAGACAGTGCTTATGATTCTATTCAAGAATTGGATATATTACTGACGCAATTTTCAGAAAACCAATGAAGGTCTTTTGTTTATTCTAAACGAAGGCGGAAAGTTAGTGTAACTCCAAGTTGGCATATTCAGATCTGAGACATTAGATCGTCGTTATTACAAAGAGTTCACTTTCTATTTAAAGCCTTGTATTAATGTAACTTTTATAAAGTCAATGCAGAACGCTGATGTTACGGAACTTTCTGTTTTTTGAAACTGAAACTAAGATAATCTGCAAAGTAAATTTAGGTGTTTTTATTCGCACAAAGTCATTTAAACAGATTGAAATCTAAAGATTTAAGACCTCTTTTATTAGTCCTTAATATCAGACTGTTTACATTACCATTTGTCAGATCTAGAAACGACTTTACTGATAAGTTACCTGCAAAAGTTTTGTAAGACGCTATAAAATCAACTAATACAAACTGTTCGCTTATGTCTGTTCTTTTAAAGGATAAATCACTATACAAGTGAAAATTAAGCTATAAAAGTAAGGTACAGAAATAAGCCTATTGTATAATGAAAGCTATATTTCAGGGAAATTAAAAAGATGGGTATAAAAAGGGGAAGTAAAAGAAAATACAAAAGACAGAATAAGTGACTGAGACCCAAAATTATTATTGGTTACAAAAAATTATTAGCTAGCTACTGGAAGTTCTATAAAAGAACCTTTTACTAGCAAATTTTAGAACTCTTACCTTTGGAACTAATAACTGGAAGTGTGTACATATTCAATTACTATATGAACGATTCGGTAAATATGGTTCAGCGTGGACGCCTGACTAATTATAGAGGAGCACGTTGACGATACACAATATGACAAAAAAACCTATAGCAATACTCAAAGAAAATGTGCAGTCACAGGTGTTAACACATAACGTTCAATTAGAAAATTCAATGCTTATATATCTTTTCTAATGCTTTGAATCAGAATTTGCCTTCTTACACATAATATCATAATAACATGGACTGCAGAGAAACTATTGGCAGTATCAAGTTTTGGGTTCCAGCATCACACAGACGATTTTGCGATTTACTAAGACATTCTTGCGTTGATGAATTTATTAATTGATAGATTAGTCGATTGGGCTGGATATGAACACATTTATTTCATGAAGTCTAAAATAATAATTTCCAGTCTAAACACTCTCAAAATTCTTGAACATATGTAGAGGAACGAGAAACGTCACTCTTGTGTATCACACTCAAAGCTTAGATTACAGTACTGTTTTGCTCTACTACACAACAAAGTGTCTACCCAAAGAAAGAGCTTTTATTGATCTTTAAACTACAAGCTTTCAATTATTAGCTTCTGGGTTATGCTTTTTTTGTTATATTTTTTGAGGAGATGCTAAACTTTAGTAGAAAGCATGAGAGTTTAGGGGCAAAAGAAAATCATAGAGAACCAGTATGACATTTATTCTCCTTTTAAAGATATCATACAACACGCATAGTCCTGAATGCTGAAGATGGCAACTAAGTAATTTTGGCTATCTAGAAATTTTGAAAGTGTGGCAGAAAATAGCACCGGGAAACCCTTGTTCTATATTTCTTTCATATAATTGTCTAATCTTTTAAGAACCGCATCGGTGTAAAAGTTTTTATAAACCGTCAATGTTTTTCCGTCACAACTTCAGCAAAGCTGGCATGCCAGACTTTTAAGTTTGTCCTTAAAAAAATGTTGCTTTCTACCACTATTACCACTAACAGTCCTGCTTCTACTTCCTTGAAAGATGGACATTAAGGAACAGTGAAAAAATTTCACTTCTCAGCAAACTTCACTCGCTCTGAAGAATACCATTGAGGAAGTTTCACTTGACGCAAAGATCTAGTATTACCTTAGGGACAGAATTGCAAATTGGATTACCGTTTCAAGTGGTAACTTTTTATACTAAAAAAGGAATACTTTTCTATTTAATCATAAAAGTTTGAAACACTTACAAATGGTAAGCGTATTTAACTATAAATATTAAACGGTCCTCGTTTACAACTTGCCAGCAGTGAAAAGGAGGAAATAAACAAAAACGAAAACGACTTTTGATATGGCCAGCTTTCACTCCTACAAAAGATATAGAATGCATTGCTCTTGATGCAACTAATTATCTTTCTCAGTAAGGAATCCCGCTCTGTTTTATTGAAGATTTTTAAAAAACAACAAAAACAATAATAGTAATAATAATAATTTGTACAGTACATTATCATACTTGCAAACGTTTAATATTTACATAAAATTAAGAATGATGTTACAACATATACATTATGACACCGATCACTCATTTTACTACCATTGTTATTGTCTCCTCTATTATTTCTGATACTACCGCTACTATATTACTGATTATTGGCATTCCACTATGTTCAATAAAGGGAAAATTTATGTTTTATTAAACTGACCAATTTGTCCCCTTAATTATCGACGACAATACACCCATTTACTTTAAAGAAGAGACTTGTGCTGAAGTGACGTAATGTCAGTACTTTAGAATGTACATAAGGAAATTACCATAAACAGTTGAATTCCTCATGCCTTGCTTTAACAATACAATGGAGAGAAACTTCTTGTGAAAAATTACCAACTAAAATGCGTTATGATGGACATCTTACTTAGCATTCAATGATATAATTCGGCCGGCTACATTGTTAAAATTTTTGAGGAGAGGAATGATAGTCATAATAACAAAAAGTATGTCAGAAAATAGGAAAACCAACAATAGGCAGGCCAGAATAGACAGGATAATGATCTCATTCAGTTCCATTGAAGTGCATCACCAAGTTCGGCAAGGGATAGGAAGCATTAAAAGTTATATAGAGACAGGATCTACGATTTAGTAACAACATAAATCCCTAAAAAGCGACGATGATTCTGAACTCTGACTTCACTGGCTTTCCTGTGCTTACAAAGATAGTTATTTTTACTGTAAGAACTAGGAAATACTGAAGCATGTGTTTAGATACATGAAAAATCTCGCCAGCAAAAAGTGAGTAGCCTGAGCAATGAAACTAACTGTAGGCCGTGGACATTGAGCACAAGGTAAACTAAGAAATAGTAATTTCTATTTCTTAAACATATTTTTTCTCTTATATACTTGACCAACACTGGTTTTTCACTCCTACAATTTTACCGCTTTAATACTTTATTCTCTGAATTGTAAGTACAATTTTCTTTTAAAAGATATTGCTTATCGACAGTGTTCTCAATTAGGCTTAAAAGTTAATCTGATCTTCTTTATTTATGACAACATGAAAACTACCTCTTCCTGTATTACTAACTTATTGATCATAACATCTATAAGTCCAGTAATCTTTTTGATCTGCTAAAGACGTGGTTATCCAATTTACGTCAAGGACCAAATACATTCAAAAAATGACGGACAGACTAAGATTAGACTGATGACCTTACTTCTTTTCCTAAACGCGCTCTGTTATAGTATATGTGCGTCATTACATGAATACACATTTGAGCAGACTAACTACGTATGAACAGTGCCTTTCCAAAGGGAGGCTGGAAACAACAAAGGCAAATGTTTTGACACGGGTATCAATGTCAATAACTGAATGTACAGAATAAACAACTGTATCATTAACCGCAAACTAGCAAGGTCTCTTCAAATCATCATTTACCACCGTTAACTATGACTCCTCCTTCCTCTAATATCTACAGATAGCAAAATTTACTGTCTTGATTGAAAAATACTTTTGAAAATACGACAGTTTTCCGGACACTCAAGGTACGTTTTGGAGGAAACTGTAAAAGCCAGTTAATGCTATAATGCTAACACAAAATGAATGCAGACCATCAAATAGTGCATGTTAAATGTTTGTTGTACGTCGCCTTAAACAATAAACTTACTTGCTGATCATTGGCATTAAATAACTTAAGTCCCAAACTCCCATTCAAAGGCAAGTGTTATAAATGACAAAATAAATGATAAAATGTTTAAGATAAATAAATATATTAAACTAATTTGTTATGCTATTCTAAAATGGGACTATTTCATATGGTAATCGCCCGAGACGGGAAGCAATGTTCTACCAACAAGAGTGTTATATTCTAGCCACTGGTCTTTCTGACCATAAATGTCAAAATTCAGGATTTAAATTATACTTGATAATAATCAAGCTAAACTAAATGTTAACCCTGTTTACACATAGATTACTTTTAAAAGCTACTTGTTTTTTTGTTTTTTTTCATGCATGTATGAATGATATTTTAAGTAGTCGACATTAATTTTAAAACGTGTGATCTTAAAATGTAACCATGTGCACTTGGATTCATACGGATGGTATGCTTTATTATTTCAATAAGTTGATGTAGTTAGAAAGGAAATCTAGCCTCGAACAAAGGCCCAATAATTCTTAATTATCTACCACTCGTAAATTTTGCTCTGTCTGGATCAGGCTTTTAACAAATGGCGCAATATTGTACTTGCGCTGTCACTCGTTAGCGGAATATTCCACGTAAATTTTTCTCCAACTTTATCAAATTAAGACAAAAATTAACTCAAAATATATAATGCCCTAATTACAATGTTGAGCATTTTTATCATCAACGTTAGAAAAAAGGGTTAGTGACCGTGAAAGGATTTTTTCTTTGGATTTCAGAAACATGGAATTAAGGAGGTCAAATGATGACATTTTGCCATTTGATTTCAGCATAGTGGTAACTAAGGTGTGTTGAATGGCAACTGCTTCCTGCACGAGGGCAGTACGTTAAAAGCTTCAACTACCGTATTGGAAATATTTTGTCGGCAAACATAATTGATGAGCTGCTTAGGAAGTATGATGCTGTAAGTATTGCATTTGAATGGTCAACTATGACATCAAATATGTAATCCAAAGTTTGCTGTAGCGTAATCTTTCTAGGTCAGAGAAATTCATCAGTATATTTAGGTCAACAGATAAAAGCAGTATATTATAAGAAGAAATTGAAGTAATTACTCATAACTTGTATTGATGAACCACGTACTGTTTTCCTGAGTATAAAATTATGATGACCTGACAAAATTTATTGCAGTGCATGTCACTCACGCGTTCGTCTAAAGCTCTAAAGAAAACGCGAGTGCATCTACTTTCATAGGGCCCACTGCGCATTGCATGGGTCACTGACTCGTTTCGTAATTATCTTTTTTTATAAGCACACAAAACAGCTCTGTTATTTGTTTTAAGTACACTTGCAACCAAAGTGTACCCAAATTAGGAAAAAAATTATAAAATTTTGTATGAAATACCATAATTGGCTGGCGTTTAAATGCTATTGGTTGAGAAAGGTGATGCTTGCTTGTTCAATTGAATTTGAACATCGCGTGAAGTTTTACATATAACTTTTACGCAGTGTAGTTAACTACATTTAGATGTATTGTTACGGTTTAAGAACGAGACTGGACATCCGTTGGCGACATGTTTTGTAATTCAAACTTTGTAGATTAATTATTTGCCTCCTTATGACCATTGACGTAGCTGAGAGAATTTTTTCTGACTTAAATGTATAACAATGTTCTGATTGTTTAAGAGTAATAATTGTACAATCTTAACTTTTTTAAATTTTGTCTAAGGTTTCATCTATGAAAAATATAAGAAAAAGAAATTACATTCTTTGGAATCTACGTATCAACTTATTTCCTCGTCCTCTTGCATACTACTGCCCTAGGCTCTTGCAAGAGGCACTTTAGACTCCAATTAATTGAAAGATTGGATACGAATTTGTATGTTGTCATCTTATCGATACGCTGCGCTGTATCTATCTTACTTGCTTAAGATATGCAATTTATTTAACCTCGCAAGTTCAAAAAAGGTGGCGACACACAACCATAGTAAAGGAACTTTTCTTCGGATTTCACATTACACCATATTCAGTCTGGTTAAAAAGGTTTGTTAAATTACTGAAACGTGTAGTTTCTTGTGATACGAAATAATATATTTCATTCAGCAACTGTCTTCGTTGTCTGTCTCTCCCCAAGCCAAGTCCATCCGATATTGTTTCCTTATTGCCTGTCTAATTTGTTTATTCAATAATCTCTGTATAGTGACAGCATTACAGATCGGTGCTGTAATTTTCCTCTTGCTTGTCGTCCTTTTTTCCAGAGTAATGGAATTAGAACTTCCGCGTATAATAATTATTACGTCAAGGACAGTAGCATGGCAATTGTGGTTAAGGGTCAAAGGTCAGAGGTTAGAGAAGTTCCCTCTAGTTAGCGTTCGGTCGATAAGCTTGCTGCTGGAAGAAGAAGCCTGGGGTCATTACCCTTTAGATATTAAGAATATGCTTTACATGGAAATGTTAAGATGCAGCTATGTTTTCAGACGCTTATTCTATTTTATTACTTGGGGTTCCATTGAATGGAAAAATTGTGGGTTTTTTTCGGTAGTAAGAGACCCAGATTATGACTGTTTTGAAGATGTCTTGCTTTAAGGTGATGCTTTAAGGCTTTAATCAGACACTTTGAACAGGTAGAAGGTTATGATTTTATTTAGAGAATAGGGGCGTTTGTACCTATAGCTTGCTGTCAACTTTAAGAGGAAGCGGATTTGATAACTTGTTCCCCGTCAAGGCTAAATGCCTAGCTGTTCTGGGACCTGGTCGGCAGGTAGTGAGTCGTCATGCCAAATCAAATTACTCAATTCATCCATTCGAACCTGAATGTTGTTTCAATGAGAAAAATGATTAACCTCAACAGTTTTACTCGCTCTCATTTTCTCTTTAGGTGTTCTCTTTCTGTTAATGAACAGATTTTGTTTAATCAGAATTTCCCTTCAAGGCCTTTTTCTTCAAGCCTTCGTATCTACTACTACGTTTCTACACCTTTGTTTAGTTTATGCCATTGTTATTTCAAATATAATCTTATATTCTCTATAGGAATGTTATGCATACATCGCATCAAATTTAACAGCAATTATATGCAAAATAAACTCACAAATGTGAGTGTAAACGCTGTGTGGCAAAGTCAATACTTTGCATTTGACTCACGGTCGTAGGAGAGACGCGAGGTGGGCTGGAGGCATTGGTCCCCCCAAACGTATAAAAAACTGGTTTTAAAACTTGCGTAAAAATGGTTGACAGTAATGTTAGATTACCCTTCTGATCATCATTTTGGTTTCTGTGATGTATATTTTAAAAAATCGTTGCATGCAAGAACATGCAAAAAGAAAAAACTCTTTAGTGGCTAAAAGGTTCTATTTGTTGTTTTGAATGTGATAAAAAATTATCTTACATTCATTTTGTCTCGGGTTTCTTGTTTAATCTTGCTTTGGAGAAGCCTCTCTACCCTCCAGTAGTATATTATTTCCTATAGGAAAACATGATAATAGTCAACTAAGTTACTTGTTATTTCACACACACACCCCTCCCCTCCCACGTTTTTTGTAAGACTGCTATGTCATTGAGATTTGATACCATTTTTCTTTAATTTTATTTAGCTAAGTTGCAAAGTTTCTTGTGCGTGGGGTAAAAGATATTTATGAATTGACCAACAATACAAAACTGATAAAACATGCAAACAAATTACTTTAGATTCGAAGCGAGGTTTCGACAGGAAATAACTATGACGCAAGGAGGTTTACTCATAAGATCAATACTGCATTACAAACTTCCATTTGCATTCTACTGAACCGACAGAACAGTGAAAAAATATTAAAAACGATTAGGATATGGTAACAATAAGGGTTTATCAATCCATTTATAATCTGAGGGGGTCTCTTTCTCTTCCTTCGCAGTTTGATGCAAATGTTGATACCAGATAAACAAACAGGTTGCCAAGAGGTGGAAACAAAACTAAAAATAGCTGATTACAGGCGAGAGACGTTGTATTATCTTTAATTTTATAATCGTGGTGTGAAACTCTACTCTTAATGTATAGTCTCAATTTGTAGAAAACTAATATCCTGAGTTATTGAATTTAAGCAAAGTAGGTGATAACCTTATCTAGTTTCAAGAACTAGAACAGCAGTGTCACTCATAGTCTAATAAAGAATAATCTGAAGAAAAAGGGTAATTTCATTTTATGAGAAAATTTAAAAATAGCATACTGCAGACCTCGACGTTGTTCAAAAGGTACCTATGTCTGTATGGTTTGGTGATATAGTTCCTCTTCTTTTCATATAACATTGGCATAAATGT
Source organism: Alatinidae sp. Z8VKAUB7J3 (assembly GCA_010016025.2). Classification (NCBI taxonomy): domain Eukaryota; kingdom Metazoa; phylum Cnidaria; class Cubozoa; order Carybdeida; family Alatinidae; species Alatinidae sp. Z8VKAUB7J3. The sequence continues at coordinate 1,079,438 of JAAAKM020000498.1, forward strand.
TAGCATGCAAAACTTGAAATAGCTTCTAATGCAAGAGCTTATAATATATTTAAAGACTCACACATTTTATATGGCTACGAAGTTATTAAACCAAGTCGTTCCCTTGAATCATATAACAACAGAGTTGAATGAGACAAGGTGCCTTTGTCTGTGACTTATCAGAAATTATATGCCGAAAAAGAACAAACTAAAAAAGAAAGTAGAAATAGTTACTTTGCTCTATTGGCGAAGTGGGAGTGAAAAGACACTGATATCTGTATGTCGCCAACATCTTCCGTTTTACACTTAATAGAGACTTGTTATATTAGCTTTCGCATGTATCACGAGATGATTGTATCACGTAGAGTTTTGGATAGATTTAACTTTGATGTAGTTGATTAATAGTTAGTTGGATAAAGAAGGTGGTCGTAGTAAGACACAAAACTCAAGACACGATATATATGTTCACTGCGTTTTAGTACTATAAGTTTATCAAAAACAGCTTTTCAGTTTTTCATATGCAATTTGCAAGCTTATTAATGTCTTTTAAAGTGAGATTTACATAACCCTTCAGTTAATGAAATTAATGAAATTAAACATTTTTGAAAGTAATTTTTCTCGAAAGCACCGCCAACCCACTTTAATACTTACTACACACTTTCCTCAGGATACATGAAAGCTTTGATTTGTCTGAGAAACGGGACATTATTTCTTTAATCTAGAGAGTTGCAAGTCGGCATGTCTTTAAATTGACCTTAATTGATAAAATGTTAGAGAGTTCCAAAATTTTATAGAAGTGGCGTGGTTCAGTTGTGAATACACAACCTAGATATTATTGCCAAGGTCAGTTCAATAAGACAATGCCAACAATAGCTTAATCTAGGCTCCTGACTTCTGACAAGCCAACACGAAATTGTGTCATTGAAAACGCCTATCCCTCCAGCATATTTGACAGAAAACAACTGTACATTCATGAAACTCAGCTTTAAAGGCATAACGTGTTCCTTTGGCCTTAACAATATGTCTTCCACAGATTATCGAATGACGTCAATTGGTTTCTGTCTGAATGATTTAATCCTAAACCTGTCAAACTAAACCATGAATTTGGAGCGCGCGCGATGCAAATCCCTTGATCAGACGTTGACCTTCTCATCCCTTCGAATTCTTTCATTCAGTGAACAACAATGATGTCAAAGGACTTCTAAATGGTTCTATTGTTGCGCGAGAGACTAACTTCATGATTACGTTCAGCCGCTCGACTTTTGGCCAAGAAATAGGTTTCTTCTCTGGCAAAGAGAACAAAGGAACACTGAAACAGCAAAGAAAAGAGAGGCCCATTTCAAATCTTTTTAGTGAAATGACGTGAAATTAAATATTCGCTGCAAATTAGATGCAATAAAGGAAGTGAAACCTTTGTTTCTCTCCAAGTTCGCCTTCTTTTGATTTGATAGTGTTTGCCATGTAGTCCTCACGACGTTTAATGAACAGTAAAGAAGTATAGCTTTGGGGTGTGTGGAATGAGGTTATCCGAGAACTCAGTTGCAGTAAATGCTTGATCAAGTGCCTGTGGTGCTTATTTCAAATCTACCTTTTAAAGTAAGCGCGTAAAAAAAACCCTGAAGCACTTAAAAAGGAAGATTTCTCCTTGCAATAAAAAAGAAGGGTTAAATGCTACCCTTTTCATGTGCTTTTTACGTTTTAGATCTGTAGCAATAACGCCTACTTTCCTTGTACCTTCTTGTCGAAAAGGGCTGCGTTGTATAAGAAAATCCCAATTTTCCCTTTGTTCGACCGCAAAGGTCCGTGGTGTATTGGCAGTGAATCAGAGTCGCAGCAACAAAGACAAGGGTTCGATTCATTTGGTCCTACAGTTTGTCACTGCCTAGAGTTTTATCGCAATAAGTGGTAATTCAATTATGTCACATAAAACCAATTCGATTGGAGGCCTTGGGTACTTATTTGGGAGATGTACTTATGTTTAAAATGGTGCTGATTTAATAACGTGCGCATTTATTCAGCTCTTACGATATTCTTTTACTTTCCCGAGAAGAACGAGCCCTTCCTATAACCCATTCTCGACCTGATTGTTTCAAGTTTATCTCATGTAAAATGTAAAAATGATCAGGCGTTCTGTGAACCAAACTTTGATCAGCTAGGCTGGGATCTGTTAACCTGTCTGTTCCTTATATCAAGAACCAGGTAAGTGAGCTCCTGCATGGATTTAAATCAATTGGAGAAGTTCCTAAATCCTGAGGAACAACAAAGTTCGAGTATGATTGGTTAACTTCGTGCACTTGCATTTTTACGCAACTCATATCTATCAAAATCCGATACAATATTTGTAATGAAT
>JAAAKM020000498.1:1086347-1111367 GCA_010016025.2 Alatinidae sp. Z8VKAUB7J3
CCGATGTAGTTTTAAGTCTCCCAATCATTAACACCCGATGAGCATTGGGTCCGACTTTGAAACTACCCTAAATAAACGGAAAAATCACCAGACAGGCTTACAAATGTGTAAAGGGAAGCTGGGGCGTCCAAGGGCACCCCTCAATTTGTCTACCGGGCAGAGAAGCAAGCCTTGAGGTAGACTCAACCGCCTAGTAGGACCCCCTCTTTCAGATTATGGAAAGAATCTGTAATCAACGAGAACAGATACCACATCCATTCCTTGCCAAAAGACCAAAAAGCAATGTATTTTTCTCCGCATCTCTTCCACGCTTTTTGGCCTATATGCCGATACAGAATACATTGAGGCCCCAGTCCCACTCTTTTCGTGCTCCTGTACAATAAATAAAAATGCTCTTTGCAGCGTCCACCGAAAGTTGAAAGGCGGCCATGAACATAATCAACTATGGAAAATTAAATTCCATATTTTTGGCAAATGCTCGTGTTATAACAGTAATAGAATGGTCTTATTGTTGAATATCATGGTTATAATGGGTCAATAGCCAATGTAGAGATTATCAAATGTAGAGCATCAAAACTCTTAAAATCCATTTACTGTCTTCTTGATGAGAAACCCTGTTTCATTTCCAATCTAGGTGAAAACGGAAGTTCTCTATGATTTCAATTGAAAATTTAAATTGCCAATGCAGACATAGAAATTGTTGCGAAGACTTCGAAACGGTATTGATTTAAACAATACGAAAACAACGTTGTTGCAGCATCAGCACGAGGAAAACTTCAATGGTTTCGTCTAAGTGTCAGCTCAAATATTCAAGGCTCCAAACGAAAATCCTGTCTATGTCACATGACATGAATCCTAATGTGCACATTGAAGCTACAAATTAGCTTCACATCAAACGACTGTTGCATTGCTTAACATAATTGGGCCTTTCAACACATTTGACTTGGCTGATTACCACAGATTTGAAATCTACTCGGGTTGCTTTGACCTTAATACCGGTAATTACAATTCTTTCACTTGCGTTGCTTAATTCCGATAAAATTGTGTGCCATATGGGCATAGGGGCCTTCATGGAGCATAGGAGCCGCTGAAATGACACAAAAGCACGCTCTTGCCCTCATTAAAGTTCTGTTTCTTTCAAGATGTCCAACATCTTGGTGAGTTGCTTCTAACATTCTCCTAGACAGGATTCATATGCAGGGATTGGAAAAACCCATCAAATGTAAAACATAGATGATCTCAATACACTGTAGTTGCTTGACTTACAAATACGAAATTGGGAATTTTCGTAATGGTTTCACACCTGAAACAACGCTGAAAGTTCTTGGCAAACAGGGGCATCTACCTACTCAGTACCAAAGATTAGCCACATCTACTAGCTGGATTTCCTTGTATCCGCAGATTTTATCTATTCTGTCCAACACTCAGAAATGTTATCACACCCACGGTCCGAATTATAGAAAGAGTACGATGGCGAAAAATTCGAGGTTAAATAATTTTTCCGGCCCACTGCAGGGGGGAAAAATTGTAATTTGCGTCTCAATTTTATAATTTTTTTGCGCTCCTTAATTACTCTAAAAATAATTTTAAAATCGCAATCACTTAATCCTCCCTAAGGCGAAGAAAAGCGGGCAAGACAACCTTCTACGTAAGTCATATGACAACTTATCCCGATGCTCAGATCTTATATTGGCATTTTCTTGTATTTCGTGGTATCAGCGGAATCAAGAGTGTTAATGCTGTTTGAGCATCGATTTCTCTTTTTCGAAGCCTCTTGTTTTAACTGGCGAGAATATTCTTAACAATGCCATCTGCTATTGCTTACTTTTGCCTTGGCTTGGCAAAAATTGCAATGGCGCTTTTGTCAGGTAAACAAAATTTCTGATCGCACTCTGTAAAAATCCATCGCGATCCGTTCATTCGACCCTTGACATCCTTAAAATCCCTTATTTAAGCAAAGCAAAAAATCGACGGACGGGAAGAAAAGAGCATTCTGAAGTAAAAAAATACAACACACAAATCCATTTCTGATAACTTCTTCTAATATGTCAGACATATTTAGCAATACTCCCTGTCACGACAATGGGTTGGACAAAACGTGAAAAGAACTACAGTACTCATGCACACAGCCTTTAAAAAAAAGTTTGATGCCATTTGCAAAGATGATTAAATCAACGAGAAAAAAGTTTAAAACAAATGTCACATTAATGTCTGAATGATATTTACAGTGAAGGATTTTGATGCCTCTATTAGTGTGTATCCCACAGGAAAATAATTTCTATAAAACTATTTAAAAATATGAGTACAGTACAAAACGGGGTTCTTGATACCATGACATGCATACACTCTATATACTATATGTTACACTTCGTACAACTAAAACATATCAAGACTAAAAACACTTATTTCGTTTAATTACAAAAACTTTTATCACATGTAGCTCATACAAAGCAATCTTGCTCAAAAATAAAACCTAAATCTAACTACTTTACAATGCAAAACAAAAGTGAATCATGTCCTTTAAAATATATACAGAGAGCAATATGCTTTAAATAAGAGTCTAATCTTAAATACTCTTGCTGAAAGTAGTTGTTTGCTGCATACTCCTACCTCGTTCAAAATGGTTGCAATTGGTGTAAATCAAATACTTAAACATTGTAGCAATTACAAGCAGTGCAACCATAAATAGAGAAAGAGGAAGGAGATTACCATATTACTACTGGATGAAAAGTAACAGCTTTCACTTTGTCAGATTATGCAGCTATAAAGCATGTATAAATTTCATATTTCAGTACATATAGTATAATACAATCAGGAATATCAAGACCTTGGCAGCAACAAGAAAACCTAAATATTCATTTTTATCAACAAATATCAACCAGAAAATACTTTCTACAAACAGAAGTGCCAATAGACAGCATTTACGTAAAAATGGAAATGCCAAAGTTTGATGCAAAAGATATGCTCAAGAAATTGGGCAACCTAAACAACAGGTTTATAGATACACCTTACCAGAAATGTGAAACGTTTATTCACAAATGGCCCCCAAGACACTTGATGAAAAGTAATAGGGCAACAGAGTTGCATTTGAGACTTCCCCCTAGACTTTGTATGCACCTGATGATGATAACAAACTCTGTTACTCATTTTTCTAGTTTTATTTGCTTGCTGTAGTTTGCATTAATAATGTCATTATGGTAGCAAGACCTTGCTTGAAACATGAAGGTACCTATTATTGATCATGTTCTCTGCTATCGTAAACAGAAATACAATGTCGTTAGGTTCTAAATTCACTTCTTTGTGCCAATCTAACTTAAAAACTAATTCTAGTGCTTTTAACTTATTGTTTGCAAGGTGCAGACCTACTGTAAAATAGGTGACAGAATGGAATCTTTTTTAGATCAATTTGGCCAAAATTAGTATAGTGTTTTTCAAGCAATTAACAGATTTTCAAAAAAGTTCAATCTCCTCACAACTAACCATTAGTTTACTAATACACGTGATACCAGAAGCAATTACAATGTCATTGACACTCGGCCACCTGTAAAATACAATGCTTTTGTTCATTACTCAGCTGGTGTCTACAGGATTGCCACTGTTGATGCATGGACAATGATATCACCAAATGAAGCATGCATACATTTTATAAAAAAAGGTTGAGAAATTTAATATATACTACTGACTATACTTGTGGTACGTCTGTAATATATTACAATTTCCAATTATATATATATAAAGATATATATGTATATCAAACAAGAATCAGAATTCTCTATGTTAACGTTTCACGTTTAGCTTTATCAATCAATCGATTAGAAACAGATTTGGAAATTACCAACATTTTATAACGCAAAAATTATCACTATTAAGCCCTAAATGTGAAGTTATGGAACACCTTGCCAGTACTTACTCTTTTGTCTCTCATAAATGGGGTTAGAAATAATTTCAAATATTAATAATTTGGTTTCTTGAGAATAACTTCTGATAGTTGTAAAATGGAAAAAAACAGAAAAGATACCAACATAGCACTTTTTTAGCCTCCAAAATTGTTACATTATTTAAAAATCATCAGACTGATGAAAACTTAATAGTATCACATAAAAGGAAGGTGACATAAATGCTGAACAAGAGACAAAGAGATACACAAAGGGACCAATCATGATCTCAAAAAAAATAAATATTTTTTTGAGATAAAATGGCAAAGCTAATAAAGACTTGTGCTTAGAATATTCCATAATACAAGGCAGTAGATGGCCTTAATGGGCAATGGCAAGGGAAAGACTTGGAAAGAATGGATGTTGAAAGAAACATTGGAATGATAACCTGCTTTTTTAAAATCAGAATAATTTGAGATTGAAATTATAAAAAATGTTATGAAGAGGTTACAGAGGCTGTCTGTCTGCAGTAGCAATGATGCAACAGTTGATATTTTTTTCAAACTTAAGTGAGATCTTTACTCACAGGGGGGCCTAAAAAGTACATAGCAGGACAATGGTGGTTATCATCATTGAACAGAAGCAGACTAAATGAAACAAAAGAAAAACACTTAAAAAGAGGCAGCTACTGACTTCTGGCTTCGCAGGAGTTTGTTAATCAGAATGTTAATCATCACTTAAAAATAGCATTATTGATGTACTGCAGAGCATTAGAATAAACTGGGGGTCTTGTGTGTGTCTGTGTGTAGTTGTTTGTTTTGTTTTCCTTTGTTGTTTGTCCTGGTTAGTTGTGGGCTGTTTTGGTTTTTGTTTGTTTTTTCTTGTTGGTTTTTTCGTTTTTTGAGGGGGGGGGGGGGGGTGGGGGGTATTGTTTCGATAAAATGTAACAAGGAGTGTGCAAAAGAGGGATGTTACACAAAATTTTATCAGGGAATGATGCAGCACATTGCATGGTGATTTCATTTACTTTTACAAGCTGAGGGCTAAATCCACTTGATGAAATTTAAGTGGTGGTGAAATTTCATTTAAAACATGTCAGTCTCAACATAGCGGTCAAGCCATCAATTTTTCTGGCCAAGGAAAATAAAGACTGACAAAGTGAATTAACTTTCTATATTACACTTACAAGTATGGGTTCAAGTAGACGTTTTTGGCAAGCAACAATTCCATTACACATTCCTTAACAATCCTTGCCAGAAATGTTTTCTGCTCAAAAGTGAAGAATTGCATATGCACTTCAATTAAGTATCCTGGTCAATAGTTAGTACTGACAAAATATGTAGTTCTTTTCACAGAGGTATAAAATTGACAAAATTATCTACTGTAAATATCAGCAAAACTGTGTATAAAAATTCTGCATTTGAATCAGAGCCACTTAGTGGTTTAAAATTCTGTAAACTACGATTTATAACATGTAACTTAAAAGTAGATTCTAAACAAACACCTCTGGATATTCAACTTTAACTAACTGAAATACCCTGAAAGATGACCCTGATTCCTGTTCAGTCACCTGTTGATAAGCTTCTGAATTATTTCCAACAAGAGTATCATCATGAAATTTAACTGGAGTTTGTTCCTCTGTACTATAATAGTTGTTGGGCAAGCTACCTGCACTTGCAGAATGAACTCCGCGCCTTGTTAACTGTTTGAAAATATGAGTATGAAGAACATTATTGTCATTTGTATCCTTCAATTCAGTAACATCTTTTTCCAAACATGGCAAATTTTCATAAATAGGTGAAACATCTTTAATTCTTTCACATTTATTATAGTCATTACAAGAATCCTGATCAGCAAAGTCATCTGGTACTGCCACAAAGGCATTATCCATATCTACCATTTCATTTTGGTAATCTAAATGTATCTGTTGTATTATGGGTTCTGCATATATAACATTGTCAGCTTCATCATTTGCCAAATTATCATCAGCTACATAGTTTGTTTGCAAATCATCCATGAATACAGTGTCATTGTTGTGTACATTAAAATGTTTGAGGTTTTCATAAACTGGTTCTTGTTTCAAGTTCTCATCACAACCCTCCCTTTCATTTGCTCTTGCCTTGTCTACATCATTATATGATGGTTTGTTAGCAGCATCACTGAATACCTCACTGTCCAAAAACTCTACTGGTGGCATCTCCACATTGCTGCTAACAGACTGGTGTCGGGCAACATCTTCACTAAGCCTGTTTGCCAGTATTATACTCAATAACACATCATTTGGAATGTTCTCATACAAAGCTTCTGTTTCTACTTCTGCCTTATCTTGGCTATCAAAATTGGATGAATGTTCTGATGCCGTTGAAGCTTTCCTGTCGTCACCCTTGGGGCCACTTTTATACCTTGCATCATGCATTTCATGATAATCAACATGCCCTCCATTATTTTTATGCTTTAAATTCGATGCTGTCTCGTAATGTGACTCAGAAATTGGTAAAATTGGTGAAGGTTTATTATCATGTTCATATATTGTTCTCTGCTTGTATTTTCGTCTTTGCCTGTTTACTCCAGTATCTGACTGAGAGGAGCTGTCACTGTCTCCACTACGTGACCTTCTCGACGTACTATCAACACTAGCATATGCTGGATTGGATCTTTTAAGCCTATTCGAATCTGATGCTTCACTTCGCGAGGAAGCAGACGAAAGATCACTCTCCTTTCGTGTAAGTGGTCTGTCTGCTATGGCTGAGTCAGACTTCTTCCTGAGGCGTGATACTGTATCTTCTCTCTTTGTGTCTTGTCTACTGCCACCACTCTTTCCTTTGCTATTGGTTCTATGTCTACCATAATTTTTATCGCTGTCAGATGTATAATGACTGTAGCTGTAACTCGTTCCACTGATTTTCTTAAGTTTTTCTTCCCGTTTCCCGAGTTGGTTGCCTGTCCCTTCAAGATCCGTCATGAAGTCGTTAGTCTTTGAAAGATCTCCCGTCGATGTTGACCTCACAAGCTTTGGTCTCGATGACTTGTCTTTCTTTTTGTATTCCTTAGTATCTAAATCATTTTCTATCTGTAGACGAGTTCCGTTTACAATAAGATGTCCAGCAGATTTTGAGGCTGGTAATTTTCTGTCGCGGTCGTTACGATTTGTCTGTTGTCGTTTATCCTTCAAGTGCTCTTGATGATGATCCAACTCCACGGCCATTTCAATCTCTCGAGCAAGTTCATTCTTTAATTTGGGATGTCTTAGCATGTACTTTTCCACTGCAAGATTCTGTCCCTGCTCTAACATAGTCTTGAGCAGCAAAACAATCATGGCTAGGTCAGATGCTAAGTCGATCGGTTGTTCACCGTTATCATTCCTAGAAGAGCATCGACAACCTTTATCGATTAAAAACCTCGCAATGTCGAGTTTTCCTCCTAGGGAGGCACCATGAAGTAAGGTCCACCCATGGCAATCCTTAATGCGTACATTTGCCCCGTGTTCAACAAGTAATCGCACCAATTCGATGTTGCCAGCAAAGCAACTTAATTGTAATGCAGTTAATCCTTCATCGTTCAAAGTGTCAACATGAAATTTCGGATCTTGTGAAGCTTGTTCGAGAAGAAGCTTAACTCTTGCAACATCATTTTGTATGACTGCTCGATGAAATAGTTCTTTAACGTTCTTGGTAACTACAAATTTGAACATCTTATAAATCCGACGACCTGAATTCTTAGCGATGAAAATCCCACGTTAATTTAACATTTCTGACCATCAGTGAATCGAAACACTAACTCCGTTTCTCCTGACAGGTACATTAATGTAATCCAAAAATATGCTCAAATCAAGACCTACTACTTCCTTGAATTGTGAAATCACCTTGGGAATCAATTATCGATAGCATAACGTCTAAAAATAAAAAGGGCAGTGAAGCAACGATGGAGAAACCATCAGACATAATGGTAGCATTAATTGTAATCTAATCCCACCGAAGATTTCCCAGCTTCGCAATTCACAGGAAGACCCTCCATGAACGATACAAATTGCCCTGACCGAAGTGAGCGACCATATCTTAAATACTAACACGATTTACTTAAAAATGAATCGACACCTGCATGAGATTCGCAGTTATAAATTGACACAAATCTCGTCATGCGGGCGAAGACTGCAAAACACCATCCTAATGTCGCTTGCTGTTACAAAGGCTTTGATAGTAACTGGTCTTTTCACTCGCCTTTATGAGCTCCAACGACTTTCTAAATATGCTGGAGAAAGGTTATTGTAAAGCAAAACAATTCAAATGGAATTTACACACAAGAGGTTTCCACGGAACGAAAACATCCTTGTGTTGAAGATGACTTTTCTGCTGTGTTGATAAAAGCCGTCTTTTAATTCGACTGTGAGAACATGGATGGGAGGGCACACACAGGGGGCTGGAAAAATTCCTCGTTACCCAGGGTTTTAAAACTCCCTGCATCTCTGTTACAATGCACGTGCATTTTTGACGACAAGAGTTTTGATTATATATCTAGGCCGGGGTGCAAAATCTGTAGAGAAAATTATTTCAATAGTTTGAATAATACAATTGAAATTTCACAGAAATCATAGCAAACAGTGTCCATAGTATTGTTGAAAATTCCGCTGCCTAGAAAAAATGCAGTATTGCAAAGTAAATTTCTGCAGTCGCGACGTGGAGACTAGGGAGCCATACCCCCTAGACAGCCGTACTTGTGGGATAAGGGGACGGGCGCCAAAAACAAAAGCGCTTGGAAAAAATCTGCAACACACGAAAACAAAAATACCAAGAAATTTATAAGATAGGAAGGAATTTGTAATTCAGTCAAATGGAAGCCCTAACTTTTAAAAGTCACAAAAATACTCGTCGTGGTGTGTCTTCTATTGGCATTTTTAAACGAATCCAGTTATACCAATTAACTGTATTTGTTACAAGTGTAGTGGAGCTTGGCGCATCATCCATCATCAAAATATCCTGTCATAAGGTTGCAACCGTTGCAACGTTGTGAAAGACTCAACCTGTGCTAATTGAATATTGAACTGGGATAAATTCATGAAATGTGTCCACTCAGAGACATCATTGGCAAAAACAAAAGGAAACAAAATGGCTCAGAATGGTGTTTTTTAAAGTCGTTTTTATAATTTTTCAGAGGCTCCGCCCCGAACCCCACTGGGGGGCTCAAAACACCCCCAGGACACAGTTCCATAAGTTAGCGCCTTCGGCGCAGACACCGTGCCTTACGGCGTGGCGTTCATAGGGTGTCACGCAGGATCTTGTCCCTGCTGCGGAACGCGCCCCACGCCGCTACCGAATTTCTGATCACTTCCAACACAAAGGACAGTACTAAAAGTCCACTAATCTTCAGTAGCGAAGGGACTCTAAGTTGTGAATTTATATTAAGGCACTCGGAAAGCCAACGGAACAAAACTGCACTTAAGTAAAGTCCAAGCAGAAAAGGGTGAAACAAGGGTCACCTTCGAATAAGCAACCCTTCCATTAACTACCGCAACAAAAACCTCGTGTTTTTTAATTTACGTTAAAGCGCTTCATTGTTGTGTTAAATAATTGAGTATCGCTATTTTTTATTTTATTTGCAGCCATATAAAAATCTGTTTTGATTTGGTAAAATTCTGCTACAAACATTGTTGCGCTACATGTTCACTTATTCGTTTACATTTCTTTACTTTACTTATTAGGCAGGACGATCTAGATATTTAGGTTACTCTGTTCTCAATGCAAACTTACATTTAGTAAATTGATTACATTTTATGAAATGGTCTTTAGGTAGGGTTAGTTCATTACGGTACTGCCCTTATCTTTCCCGCTTTTCGAAGAAGAAGCAGAAAACGGTTGGGAATGAATATTTAATTTATTAATGATAAAAAGCATATCCAGAGCGATGGTCTTGCACAAAGTAAGGACAACGAAGCCCATTTCAAAGAAGAAATCACTAAGCATTTTGTTGCATTTTGTCCCCCTATGCCAGTTGTAGTGATGATATTACTTTTTGGCCTTTTAAATGATAATTAATTTAGCCATAGTGGGATTGTATAATTTTCTTATTTTTCAGATTTGCCTTCTCTAAACTTTGATTTTACTATGGTTTATAACTTTCTAATTTTCAGTGTTTACCTCACCTTTAGAAATATTTAAGCATAATATCTGTCACGAAATGTCAATAAATGTTCTGTGAATGGAATTGATTCACCATGCCAAGAGTCTCTGATCTCCACTTGAACAATTTAAGGAGGCAATTTACTCCAAAAATTGATAAATCGTTGGAAAAAGAAAATTAGGAAATTTCTTTTTGTTATCTTAGTTTGTTTATTAACAATTAGTAGTCCAGCATACATAAATACAATATATTCAAAGGGAAGGGTCTTGAAAATCCAAGTTTTATAAAAAGTAAAAATAAGGCATTTTAATCAAAGGCTTTCAAACTTTCTGCTATTCTTCAGGTCCTACACAACTGCAAATCTTTTATCTTTGTCCCCTTTTATTGTATGATACTCCCCTCTACCCCACACTAGTGAAGAACAAATTAAAGAATTAAAACCTGTCTTGTAAAGGTGGCAATAGATATTAGTTAAAATAATTAAATGAGTATGAATTTTTTAGCTGTTGTTTATTCTATTTGTGTAAACACATTTGTGTAATAAAGCCGGCTCAATAAGTTAACAGCTTTATTGCTATCTGATTTTCGAAAGGTTTAAGTAAAATCAACAAAACCACTTAATCCACTCTTTGTGGTTTAATAAGTCAGCGTGATTGTAATCCATGGTTGGATAACGGGTCATTTAAATATTCATGACCGTTTCTTCGCATTTATTTAACTTTGATGCTTGAGACTAGCACAGCTAAACCTTTCTTACTGTTCTCCTTTACGCACTGGGAGATAGCACGCATCACGTAATGCCTACAAAAATATACATTATCTGTTTACTTGCTATTTTGTAACATGTGGAATATGCCAGTCCCTTATTTACTTTAGTGGAACACAAATAAAGAAGAGAACATTAAACTGCTCATTAAGTTTACTGAATGAAATGGGAAATTGTAAAACCTAAATAAAATGTGCATAACTAATCAAGGCTGGAGGGCTGGGAAAGAATGGCGGATTGTCGCCGCTGTGTATTTTCAAAATGACATGGTTCTGTACTTTACCTTCTAACTTGTCACTCAATATTCACTGCAGTTCAAAGAGAGCTACAAAGACTTAAGTACTATTATCTGAAAGGCCTGCGGCTGAATGTTGACATATTAATCCTTAAATTTAAATCCGTCCTTCATGTTGAGCCCTTCCACTACTAACGGACTCTTTACGAGCTTTTCACTGACCGTCTGGTTTAAATATATCAGGACATACAATAAACATTTTGCTGACATGAAAATCATATTTTATCTTCTAAATACTGAAATTGGGTCAGTAGTATACAATGAAGATAAAAGTTTGATCTTTATAGTGTTTTTTAATAGTTTCATAGATCATAACTTACACCATATAATCAAAAGTCCAATTAGCCTACAAAGATAATCATTAATTACTAGAATTGCCAAACTACGTTGAGCGATTGCAAAAGAGTATGATATTTGCCTTAGCTAAACATATCACTCATAAGAAATCAATTAACACGCAATTAGCATTCATACGACGAGGGGTAACCTTTATCTATATGCCTTTCAAGAAGTTCTTGTGCCCGAGTACTGGCGCTAAAAATGGAAATAAGTTGTGTAGTTTGTCTAGAAATAAAAATTAAGAGGAGAACAAGAGATAGCAAGAACTGTTTAGGCAAGAGCATGCTGCAAGCACCGGGCATCTTAAGAAGATGCAACTCGATGGGTACAGAATTCTGTTATGACTACTAATTTTTAGCCATGGAAACCAAGACTGAAAGCCTTTTTTAACTATTTTGAAGAGGCAGCAGAATCAATCGAAAATACAAGAATGTATGCCGTTCTCTTAAATCAAACGTTGTTTTGGTCTGAGAAAATTCGACCAGCACAATGCTGGTGTGGTATAATGCATTGTGTCTTGTGGTATAAATAACTTTATTAAAAAGCTTGGGATTGAAACCACAACATACGTCAAAACAGTACTGGTGGTAATTTTACACTTATATTTGCCCCATATAAAGTCATTAAAGGCACGTTGTTGATTTCAAAACACCTTGTTCTATGCAATGCAGATTTAAAGTGTTGTTTCGTGTCCAACATGCAGCATGACCTAGTGCTTTTGTCAGACCTATAGGAACTATTCGCTTGAATTCATTTGTGTTTTGAGGTCATAGCCCCATAAACAATTCATTTTTTATGAGATAGAGCATATTAAGGTATACCGACCAAAATTATTGCAAGAATAGAAGTTACGATAGGAGCATCAGGCATGCTAACTTTATGCATTTTAGCAAACTTAATCAGGTCAAGTTAACCACGTACTGCTTTTGATAGGAATAAGTGAAGATAATTGCAGTGGGTGCTTTTCTCTGATAAATTTTAATGTGTTTTGGGGAGAAAATGCTTAATTATCCCAACTCCAAACACCCAATCATGCTGTGATGTATCAAGCTCTCTCTTTTTCCTCCTGTTGAATGTGACAAATTTTCTTTTTAAAAACAAGTACGAGCATCAAGACAACCATGAGAAAGAGATCTTGCCATTGTCATTTCCGAGAGAGGAAATGTTGATTTTAGCCAAATTTCCCAAAACGTGTACCGTTCTTGATCTCAGGAAAGGTATTGATTGCCATGCAAAAATATTCCTACACTTCATTACATAGTCTCAATGCTCATCAAATAAGATTAAATAAGGGGTCTGTGTTTTTATGGAAGACTGAGAGGTGGTTGAAGTGCGCGTAAAACTGAGTTTAGAATAGCACCTGTCACTTACGAAACAACGAAGCAAGAACTGAAGTACCTTCGGACCCTTTGCCAATAGTCCTCACACAATATTTGTCATTTGATCAATTGCTTAAAATTTTCATAAACACATTTGCAGGAAAGGAGTAATGATTCCATCTAATATAATAGCATGTATAAACAACATAGTGTTGTTTGCCCCAGGGATCGATCTTACCGAGGGCAAATATAGAGCTTCACAACACTCTTCAACAATTATTTTATACCTGATAGACTACCTTTGCATGGAGCTCCGTAATCAAGTAAACTGTAGAAATAGCTAACTCATAGCACCTGATGTGCAAGAAATGAAATCGAATTCTTGGCCAGTCATCTTTCTAAACGTCAGCCCAACCTAAACTGAACTGAAGTGTTTTCTGCTTCTCCTCAAGTTCTCTCTCCATTTCTTCTTATCTTCCTTTAGACTTTCTTCCTTTCCGCATTTTTTCGCTTACAGGATTTTACTCGCCCATATGCTTTACAAGTCCTGATCATCTCAATCTTATCTCATGTCATCTTTGTTTTCTCGTTGATATAAATTACTTTCGGTTCTCCCCTATTGGCAATGTTTCAACGTCACTTCTCTTATTCTTATCGGCATCTTCATTCCCGTTGCTTCCAGTATTTTCTCTTCCTGCTTCCTCACTTCTTTGATTTCAAGTTCGACCTTAGTTGTCTTGCTAGTGCTGGACTTAAAGCTATTTAAAGTATACTGGAGGGGTTACGTTCGTTAGGAGGCAGCTTCGGTCCACAAATGTCATGTGTCTGGGGGCGTTACGGATGTGTCTCAAGAGCCAAAGATGCGGTGGCATTAAAAGGTTTAGAGCTACTGTTCTACGTCCCTATAATAAGGTTTAACATAATATTGGGAAGATGCTCCCCAGATATCTCACTTTCTCATTAGTCTTCTTATGGTCAATCAATAGTGTAGTACATATTCGATTATCCGAACCTTGATTATCGGAACCTCGATTATTCGAAACTCGATTATCCAACGCAGACCGCATTATTTTTCTTCAAATAGAGTGTCCTCCATTGCAATTAACGTTTAATTTACATGTTGCATGATATTGAATATTACAACTGAAAAAATTACTTTCATTTCTGAGGTTTTATTTGTTAATCCATCGAAAATATTCTTCTTTACTGACGTCTTTGTAATTTTTCATAGCGTGCCATCGTACGACATTTTTAAGGCGGCTGATCAGATAGATTCAAATGAAATTAGCTTTGTAACGTTGCTGATGAAGTAATGTTGTCTACTTTGTACTTAAAGACTTCTTGACAACTTGTTGGAAACAAAATGAAACCTATCAGGAGAAAAGTAAATGAGATTTTTCATTCGATTATCAGAAAGTTCTGTGTATCCAAACGGATGGTCACTGCATTACGTTCATGCTTTTCAGATAACCGAGGAAGTATAAGCGTAGCGCCCTGTATGTTTGAATCATGTTGTCTGAAACAGATTCATTGTATAAAGCCATTTTGTACACCATCCAAGCTAGTTAATAGCTCACTTTAAAGTTTTGAAGTTAATGTCTGGTCCGGTCAACCTCGATTAAACTAGCATCAAATCAAGGTTTACCATAATTTTTACTGACAGCCGATGCCGTTTCAACTAGGAGCATTAAAAAAGCATCAAAAAGCATTGAAAACGCATTTTTAAAAAAACAGGAAAATATCAAATTTATGAGCCAGGTCAACTTGGTTTATGTGATCGTTGCACATATGGAAGAATTTAGAGAAATACAAAAACCTATATTTCGCAGTGTGCGACTTGATAGGAGAAACGGCTAAACCAGCAGTGCCAAGGATGGCTTTGTCACAGAAGTTTTGATGTTTGGCTGGAAATATCTTTAAATTTGTTAAGATTTTTTAGCATGGTGCTCACCTAGGTTGCAAATGTTGAAATAGGACCATTCCCTCCACGGCAAGTGCAATTTTTGCATAGATTTGAAAAAAAAGTAGGGGAACGCGCTTGCCCGCTTCGCTTCCCATGCTATTGGATGGTCTCAATCGTTTCCTTTCTCTTGAACGTGAGTCAACTCTTGATGCATGCGTGTACCATTTAAAAGTTATAACAAACACATTGACCATCACATTTTCATAAAATTCGACTTTCAGGGCTTACAATGTTGAAAGGTAAATTTGATTTGCTCAAAAAACCATGAAACTGTGCAAATACGAAAATGATCACTACAATTTCCTATTTCTATCGCCGGCATTGGTGGTAAATATCGGCGGCATCAAAGGGGTTAAATAGCTTTTGGCAATGATACAGCGTGAGAATGTGCAATGTATTCCTTGAGTACAAAAGCTTGGCATTGGCATCTACATAGCCCATGTCTGCGAGGCATTCAACTTTCAAGATACGCCAACACTCAGAAATATTGTATAATGAAGACAACAGAAGATACTCTTTAGTCAATTTTAACTTTTAATTTCATTATCTGCTTAAAAATGTAAGTAGTCCATAAAGAGTACTCATTTGATAGATAATGGCATACATAAGCGTTCATCAAATGCATGAACAGAGTGTTTAGTGAGAGAAAGTGTTCGGTTTGTGAACAAACGTTGTCAGTTGTGTACTGTTACCATCGACGTTGCCTTATCTCTAAGCAGAAAACATATAGATTATTAATTGTTCTTTGGACGAACCAATTTAGAGCATAACATAAAATGTCCTTGGATTATACATGGATCAGCTATTTAATACCTTCGAAAAGAAGGCATAGCTGCATAGATACTTAATGCTGCTGTCAGAAGTTACTTCATTAGAAACATTATGCTGTTTGACAAGTGTAAGCTCTCAGAGTAATATTCAGCTTATGTCTACTGTTAAGAAAATAAATGCTTTGTTGCTTAATTAAATTAATGTGTAAAGATTTCTCGATGCAGATGTTGGTGTAGGATGTAGGTGCAAAGTGTCTTTTCAATGTCAGCAAGATACCGTTAATGATCGAATTGATCTTCAGGGGATTATACAGAGAGTAACCCCTTGCCCAAGGTGCTTATTCATACCTGGAAGTTAATTTCCTCTTTTATGAATGCAATAAATAAACACCAGCGTATGTACATATGGTTCAAGAAAAAGGTGCATTGAACAAATATCAATTATCGTAAATATCATTATAGCACTATATGCCTTTGTACTCTTCATCATTTGCGTCTTCGAGAAGGAGCAAAGGACCTACCAAATAAGCCATGTATTCTTCTTTGAGAGGTTTTATTAAAGATTGATATTAAACAAGATTTTGGTTATTTCCTACAGTCTATTGAACACCAATGTTTGTAGTCGACATCAATTCGATCATTTAAGGTAAATAATAGAAGCGAAATTAATTGATTCTAAAATTGTGAAGTTTGTTGAAAATGACAAACTGTGACAATGTCGACGTTATCGGATCAAACCATATATCTCCTTTCCTTGCCATGATTTGTCCAGCAACTTGATCTTTCTGATATACATAAAATTGTTTCATATATTTTGTCTACATAATTCATTTCGTAAACTCCTATCCAATACTTGGTTATCGATATGCAGCATCAGAGCCTTCCTGAAGAGCTGCATCATACTCGGGCTGATGGAAATACATGCTAGGGCGGTCTTTATCGACTTCATAGGGAGCCGTTAGCCATATATTAGCGATCCACTTTGATCCTTTAACGACGTCACATCCACCATGCAGACTCATTTCATCCATTTCACCAAGCCAACCGGATTTATCAACGTAATGGTTGTACCACAATACAGCGGTGCCTTTATTTGGTTTTATTACTAGATTGGCATCATGACAATGTGTGCTCAAATTAAAAAGATCTTTAGTTCTGTTTCTCCTTTCCCTGATATTCTGCAAAAGCAAGCAACAAGGTAGTTTTAACCAAATTAATGTAAATTTAATTACACGGAATTTATCAATATTACTTTGATAAAATGAAAACAAGCAATTGAACTGCTTAGGTAGCATTGCCATAGAATCACACCATAGGGAGAAAGGCGGCTGGGTGGCTGTAAGCTTAGAGAAAGTCATATAAAAAGATTGAATAAGTGTAAAAAGTAAGCAACAGTTACAATCAAGGAGGAGGGTGGGGGGGGATTGCCAAATTGTAATACGAATTATGTGGTGCGTAGTTTGTAATGTATATGAGAATGCTATAAAAGTAAGCACTTATATTTAGCCCGTTTTGATTATAATGATGCAGTGGCGGTTTTCCGACGTGTGTAATAATTTTTAGAAGTGCAGCGTGTGTATACATCAAAGAGTATAGCTTGAGTGCGGGGCCCCTCTTGAGCGCGGTACCCTGTCCGCCATGCTTACACACCAAAGTGGCACGTCGCAAAGGCCACGTCGCAAATGCCACGCGAAACTGTGCTTTCAGACTGAAGTGGTAAATGCCAAGTCACATGTTTGAAAAATAGCTGCTCAGTAGAAAGATATTTTCCTCTCACGAAGACAATGTTATTGTTCTTATGGGTCTGATAGTTGATGGGAGAACAAGTAAAAGGAGATGGTGGGTACTTCTCATATCATATAGGGAATGTTGATTGCACAGAGAATTCTAAAGGGGCCTTAAACTACACCCCAGAGATGTCCTTCGTGATTTAGCGGCCATTCTAAAGCCTTACTTACAGAGGTAGGATAGTAATACCGCGGATGCATGAGGGGTAAAGAACGACCAGTACCCTTTCTAAGGTAATACGTTGTTGTACTACATAGATACTTTAAGTAGAAAAGAAGGATTAAAACTATGTCTGTTCGGAACTCGCTGTCATTGCATCATTTTGCAGTTGTTTATCGTATAGAGTGGCTTAGACCATTTGAACGGCAAGTAATATTTCGTCAGCATACCTAAGTTGAATTTAAAACATATATCAACTGAAAAAATCATACAATATCATCTATGTAAACAGAAACTGCACTTCATATAAATAATGTTCATCGAGAAAAGAGACCAAATTGTTCCGTATTCGTTTGTCTAACTAGAGAACTTTAGCCTGAGTCGATAACCTACGACCTAACCAAATACATTGGACTTGCCCATGGTTCTATGAAAGTGTTGACAGTTGAGTAGGCCTACCCTTCCAAACAAAGAGAATCAGATAAGAGAGCCTTTACCTCACATGTCAAGCTGGTCATATGATGTGAACAAAGACTATCCTGATTGCCTGAGAAGCAACTGTGTGACGTGACATGATTTTGAAAAATGGTCTGGTCAGTTTCTCGATTGGCACAGAAGTGGCACGCCACATTTGCCACGTGGCGTGCCACTTTGGTGTGAAAGGTTTAGTGCTTTTAGGTTCATTCCCAAGAGACATGTCACGTCGCTTGCCACGTCGCATATGCCACTTACGTGTGTAAGCTCCCTTAGTGACAATGTTTTTTGTGAGACTCCTTCAGGTCAACTGTTAATAGACTGCTGTAAGTGAGCTAAAAAATAATTTTAGCCTATTGTCAGCAGTCCATTGACAATTGATACAAGTACAGCATTACTTTTACTATTACCATTACTATAAATTTCAACACGGCTCCAAGAAATGGCAAAATCATTTTGCACTGCAACGTTTTGTCTGACACATGTCAGTACACACACGTCAGAAATGGTTAAAGCAGGACAGACGACACATTGTACCCGACTGTATTTTATAAAGGGCTGATTACATCCTTTTGAGTAAAAGCTGGCTGAATAGATTAAGCAAAATGAACAAATAAGAAAACAAGTAGATTTTGTCTGCTTAGGAGAGGTTTTCTTGCTTTTAAGGCTACCAATTCCGGAAGAAACCTAGCCACGTCTATGATAGGGAAGCAATCGTTCTTGTACACTTTAGCACTGTCTGGGTATTCAAGCAAGTGCTGTTCTATGACAGAGTCACATTGATTGATGATGCTTCGGGGTTTTGAAACCTAAGGTAAGATAAAAGATGCTATTTAATTCAGTCATTCAACCTCAAGGTTGTGCAACCAACGTAGGGAGCCTTTAGGCTTTTAGGGGGTCAAGTTCATCTCTACACAAAAATATATAATTTTTCACTTAGAAGTAAAGACTTTTAAACACGGCGGGAATTTTTCCCTGTTGACTTTCTCTTTGAAAGTACAAATCTATAAGCAATTTTTGAAGGCAATTTCTCAGGGCTTGATAGCAAGCAATTAGGACAATTTTGAATATCAGTTTCCGTATCACGAAGCATATCCCAAACCGATTCTTTAAAAACAACAGTTTTTTAATGTGCTGTTGATGAAAACTTTTCTCCAGGCACTGGTTATTTAGAGAAAGATGGCTGGAGAAGTGAAACATGTTGAATAATTGGGGATTGTACTTTATTATTATACCAGTAGTATTAATGTTTGTTATTGGTCTTCAAATGATTTGGCTGAGGATGGGGCGAGGGCTGGAACGCAAATAAATTGATGACAGCATATAGCGTCTTTAAAGACGAAGTATCTATTACACGGGCGCGTCGAATGAATTCTCCAAAAGCTTTCTAAAAAAGATAGAATAAGAAAGCCTTGATGAAATCCAAGCGAGGTTAGTAGTGCTTGTAGCACTCGAGCCATTGATTGATGATACTCTTTCTGAAATTGTTAGTGTTAACAAAGGAAATTCGTGTCCATTTCAGGCAAAGGTAATTAATCAGAGAAATAGTTGAATATTTAAGTGCAGCCACGAGTAAACATTGACGATAAAAAGCGGCATACTCAAAATAAAGTCCATTGTCACCTCAAAATAATAATTAAGTTGGATCAATTTGCCATTATCATCTGGGGAAAGTAAAAGGCATAGATTCGTGAGCCAGATATGTATCAAGTTATCTACAAAAGCTAATGCTTGTTGAACATGTGTATGTTGGAAGTTTCCGAGAGAAGAAGAACTAAAAACCTTATTTCGACTTAACTGGAAGAATCTCACCAAATGGAAGTCACACCTAATTTACATAACAAAGCAGAAATTTATGAAATCATTTTACAACAGTGTACACTCTGAAGATCTGACAAGGTAAATAGAAGACGCGCGTTATTTTCGTACACAATTGTCCATCGTTAATTTTCTTGCTTAAACAATTCCCCCCAAAGTGCTGAATATTGCTATTGAAAATCCTTTTGTCAAATTGATTCAGTTTCCTATATTTGGTCATCAAACATGTACAAGATATGTATTAGTAGATCGGTATAACAAAAATTCACTACAGCAAGAGTTGCCATAGTAACCAACAAAGGTGAAAATGGTGTAGTTCAAGGCTCTACGCAGTGCATATTGTTATTTCTTTCATCAAATTTTTGATTCAAATTGATGAAAAAGGGACTTATCTCTCAATCCTATCTAAGTTACTCTTAAAGGCAATGAAGTGCGAAGCGTCAAAGGTGTAAACAAAGACACGCAAATGATATTATGTGATAAATACATCCTTAAAGGAAACCCTTAATGTTAGAGATAAATATGGCTTTAACAGAACGTGTCTCAGCCCGTTCTTTAAAAAGAAATATTCTTCCTTAGACGGCCTCTATTGACACTTAGATTCAAGAGTATTCCATTATTTGGGTCATCTGAGCTGCTCGTTTTAGGTAAAAAAATGTCGTGTTCACCATTCCCTCGTAGTCGTCTCAAAGACATCGCTACAAGAAACTTAGAACAGAACTGAAATCTCATCAGTAAAGTTCTCTCTGTGTACCTGCCAGATACTCTGAGAAGTGATTCAAAAAGGAAAAATACAGTTGTCTTACAAGGCACTCTTAAATAATTGCGAGGCTGTACACAATTTTACATTCTGTCGCATTCTTATTGCTTTTCTTCCTTAATATCATTTGCATCTTTCTTGTCTACTCCTTCTTTTCATAGTAAATGCCATGTATATCGTCATTACAAGATGATGCCTTATCATCAGCATTATCATCTGCATTATTACCAGCATTATCTCCAGCATCAGAAGTATCAACGTCTATTATTTTTTGATGAAATGAGCGTAGGGAGAAAGTAGACGGTAAAGGATTGAAAATAAGCAATAAAAAATACAATACTCAAATGTGGGTATGTCAGTACCATGTTTTCTAGTAGGAGTTGTTGAGGGTAAGAAAAATTTTGTGACACAAGAGACCTTCTTTACAGTTGAAATCATTATATAAAATATAACTGAAACTTTCGAGATAACTGATGTGTATATGATGATTTGTTCCTCTCAAATGCTATAAACTACATCTTCTTGTTTTTGTAGGGAATATGGACCTCTAGTTAAAGTTACAGGCCCAAATGGTACCGAAGTATGGGTGACAGACCCGAATGATGTCGCAACAGTATTCAGGGCAGACGTTCGTTATCCTAGGCGTACAAAGCTCTTTGCCATTGACAGCTTCCGGGAAAGGCATAGGAAAGAAGCAGGCGTATTCTTCTTAAATGGAGAAAACTGGCACAAGCATCGGAGTGTTCTCAGCCAACGTATGCTGAAACCTCCGGAAATGAACAAATATACTCCAAGACTAAATGCGATAGTTGATGATGTGATTTGTCGCATAGAAAAGGTAGCTTTCTTTAATTCATCTTACTGGTCCTCTTATAAATGGTTTAAGCTTTCAGCGAGACCGTGGTAGCGTAAAGAACTAAACGATATTAGATGATTAGAGGCGGATCATTGCTATGTTTCTGCGGAGTACATATATATATATATAGGTAAACATTTGTCAAAAGAACATGTATATTAAGTAAAGGTATTTGTCATACTCGAAGATTGATGTTCAGCAACAATAAAATACTGTCACATGCTACTTTCTACATACTACTTTCTGTGATTTTGGGTGGATTGTCTGAGGATTCAACTGAATAAGGAGGCATAAGGTTTGGTAATCAAAGAGTAATCTATACACACAACTTCATCATAAGATAGGAACTTTACATTGACACTTCTAGTAATATACATCAACAAAGTCAACGGTCATGCTGATTCGTAAGTCAATTATTAACCTTATCTGTCAAAGGTCATAGGTCGTGTCTAGTAAGACAACAACAACACAAAAACAGTTCACATTCACAGCAAATAATCAGTAACGACGGTGAAGAAAATGAAGAGAGAAACTATTATCGAAGAAATCCTCCGTCCTTCCCCAACAATTTCTATTTTAGGACCATACGGTACTGAAATCAAGTTATCACCAGCCTGAGAAGAAATAAAAAAATCCATTGATATCATCAGCTCCTGGCAAGCCATGAATTAGAAGCTAAAGTATACTACTTTGCTATTAACCGACCTATAATGAAAATGTCGTTCTGAGAAATACCTCTCCACGCAACGGCATGGATTTTAGAAGATCGAAAATGCCTAATGCCTGACGCAAGGAGAGATGGCATGGTTACTGCCATGGAAGTGCTAAACATACATCGAAAGTCCATAGCTGAGAGAAGCAGTCACGGAAGTTTTGCTGGGTTGCAGAACCAAACCTTGCAGAAGTGAGACTTCTGTTTTTATTTGTTTAATCTACGCTTCCATTACAAACATTAGGGGTGTCATATGAGGAGGTGACATACAGTTTCTTTTCATAAAATAGATCATATTTGTAATATGTATTTAAAAGAGAAAACTACATCAAGAGTGTCACGGTTCCACTTGCCTTAATTTAACGAAATCAATGGCATCTGATTCTGAGGCGGCACACAAACGCTTAACAATATTGCCTACAATATTGATAAAACTGTATATTGACAATATTGGCTGTCTGTGGGCAATGATAAGACCATTGAACAATGTATTGAAGAAATCGAATATTGACGGTTGGTCAATATTTTGGAACTGTTTGTAGCAATCGATATTATGTCAAGTATTTTAGTCCAACCTTGAATTTGCGAAGAGGAACATGGCAACTGGAAAAAGATTTAACGATTTACACGAGTGACTACTGCGCACCCAAAAATATACAGTCAAGAGTTGTGTTTAAGAGCCAAGAAGCAAGAAGGAAAGATTACAGGAAGAAGTTAAATACCCTGCGAGCCGATTTTTTGGAGGAAATAAAAAGGTTTAAAGATTCATGGACACCATTCGCAGAACAAGTATATAAAGAAATATGTTTTGATGCTTTATACCTTTCTTTAACCCATGTAGTCCGTTTTATATATTAGTACTTCGTTTTTCTTTTGTTGTAACAGCAAAAGGGAAGATAGCTGCTCCGCTCATGACGAAGGGTACTAGTGAAATGGGCCAGTATTGTTAATAAAATCGAATCGTCCGTGGGGAATACGATAAAAATTCGTCGATATCAAGGTCAACATTATTAAGAGTCTGTGGGCCTCTTCTATAATCGATATCTATGATTCAGAGAACAGACTTCATCTGCGAGTGTCAGGATAAAAGATAACAATTAGCTCCTCTCAATGATATTAGTTTCTATAAGTCATCGTTGTACATGTACATGTATATATAAGAAATAATACTTCACTAGAGGTACTGTGTCAAAGGATGGCACTTAAACTTAAAGTTAATAACATGTGCTCCCAAATGAGGTTGTCGTCCATCTGTAACTCAGAAATGAGACTAATTAGGTGTAGCAGGTAGGAATAGAACCTGCCTTCTCTTCATGAAATAAAAATCATTTGCTTTTACGAGTGATTGCTGTGCATGTACTATTTTAAAAACTGACACTTGCCTTCTCTTAATGTTAAGTTACTAACAATGGCTTCTAAATGAGATTTCCGTGCATCTATAACTCAGAAATGAGACTAATTAGGTGTAGCGAGTATGAATGGAACTTGCCTTCTCTTTATGAAATGAAAATCATTTGCTTTTACGAGTGATTGCTGTGGATGTAGGCTACTATTAAAAAATTAAAACATCACTAAGGCTGTCACGAGAGGAAATGACTCTTGCCTTCACCTAATGAAGTTAATAAGATCTGCTTCTAAATGAGATTGTTGTACATTTATAACTCAGAAATGAGATTGATTATGTGCCAGGAGAAGGGATAGCACTTGTCCTCTCTTAATGAAATTAATAAGAATTCAATTATATTAATAACATTGGTTTGTAGAAGCGATCTTTATACGTCTACAATTCAGAGGTGAAGCAAATTTAGGGTGTAACGACAGAAGGTGACACTTGCCTTCTTTTAATGAAAAAATGATAGTCGTTTCTAAACGTTGGTCAAATAGAAATCCTAGACAACAAACGTCATTTAAACAATGTCAATACAGTCAATTTAGTTGGCAGCAGAAAAAAAATTGGTCATCAAGAAGAACGTAGGGAGTAGTGGGTCCTGGGGATGGCACCCCGACCACGTTTCGCCACAACCATCTCATTCTGACTAATGACTGGCTCATTGGGTAGGAGTTGATTGGTTCAAAATGTTCGTAACGACGTTTACCATGTGGATGTGAGCAACTTAGAGATTATGGAATAGAAAAATCCATATAATCCACCTTTTCGAGTTGAAATCGTCCTCTAATATGTTACTTTCCCTGTCTAGTGTCTCAGTTTCAATCAGTTGCTGGGATGGGAAAAGCTACAACTTTCGCAAAATGTTGTTTCCTTTGGTTTAGAGACCACTGTTTTACGCTAAAATATGAGCCTGAACAAGTTTGAAAACTCACTCAATACTCCTAACATTGCGTCATTTGTTCCATCCCAACCAGAACACATACCAAATGCCATACCACATGAGCACTAAACACCGGAAGATTATGGCAGAGGAAAATCCATATAATGGAACTTGTCGACTTGAAATCGGCCCAATTGCAATTACCCTTCCCCCTTCTCTCGCCTACCATTAGTTATTGGTAAAGCTACAGCTTTCAAAACTGACCTTTTTCCTTTGCTTCGGACACCACTGTTTTAAGCTCACACATTAGGCTAAAAAGTTTGACTCCAAAGAATGAACTCCATTCAACATTCCCTAATATTGCGCAGTTTGTTCCCTCTTAATACACATACCAAACGACGTACCAAAAAACATATTAAACATGATACCAAACGCGATACCGAACGCGATACCAAATGCCAAACCAAACGCCAAACCAAACGCCATACCAAACGCCAAATCAAACACCTAACAAAACGCCGTACCAAACGCGATACCGAACGCGATACCAAACGCCAAGCCAAACGCCATACCAAACACCATACCAAACGCCAAATCAAACGCCAAACAAAACACAATACTAAATGCAATACCAAACGCAATACCAAACGCAATACCAAACGCCCTACCAAACGCCATACCAAACGCCATATCAAGCGCCAAACAAAATGCAATACTAAACACAATACCAAACGCAATACCA
>JAAAKM020000498.1:1111467-1132994 GCA_010016025.2 Alatinidae sp. Z8VKAUB7J3
CCAAACGCCATACCAAATGCGATACCAAACGCCAAACCAAACGCCATGCCAAACGCCATACCAAACTCCAAATCAAACGCAATACCAAACGCAATACCGAACGCAACACCAAACACCATACCAAACGCCATACCAAACGCCATAGCGAATGCTGTCCCAAACGTTATACTAAACGCTATATTACATGAGCACTGAATAAGAAACAAACCTAACTACTATTATTTTGCAAAAACTTTAAGCATATATATGTCTGCCTGCATGGTTATGTTTAAATTTACTAAAATGTTGGTCGCTAATATTCGACTTAACCTTTCAGAAAATATGTAAAGAGATACAGAAGAAATTCAAGAACCATTAGGTGTTTAATACAGTATTCCCACTCTCCCATCGTCAGCATGACTGGTATCCTCCACTTACACTCCATAAACAAGTGAAGACAAGGAGATGGCTACCAAGGGCGTAAGAGTTTCGACTCTATCCAGGTAAATTGCAAGTTTATTGTATATTGGCGAAATGGGCATCTTGAACAACCGAAGAAGTTGGGTTGAAGTGTTGTAGATAGGGGGAAATACGTCATGTGCAGAAATAGCTGTGGTCATGATTAAGGGACGTAGCTATCGCTCCCATAGCCATTTCATTCTTTCTGTTCCATAAGTCATCTCCCTAAACCAAAATATGATCCTGAATTGGGTGTACAGTATAAAGTGCGACGTTTGACCCGACGGCACTCCACAGGCATTCGAATACCGAACCTGTACGAGTTTCTATCATAAATCAATTGAAGTTTAACTTAGTGCATAGAGACAGAAGTAAACATTATCATATCATAGGGCGCATGTCTTTCATGAGTTATTTGACAAATATATTTCACCGTTGCATACTTTTGAGAAGGCTTTAACTTACGGAAAATGTCGGAAACCACTTAATGTTGCGCTATTACATAGAACATTTTTATGAAAGCACGATGGTCTATGAATGGGGCTATGATACTTTCTTAATGTAAAAAATAATGGTGAACAGAAACGTATGTAAGGCTAATCTCATTCATCGATCTCTTTGATTTCCCTTCTTATGCTTTCAGGTGACGAAGACAGAACTATCCTCGTTCTATTGTTCGTATTCGGGCTTTTCGTGCAGGTGTCTTAGCTTAAAAGGTGTTTTATCACGTACGCCTTACAACTAATCAGGAAAGGATTACGAAGGGGTTTTTTTGAAGCAAGAAATAGGCCTAAACAAGTTGTTTGTAAATTTTCTTTGCTCGTATCAAGAAATTGTCCAAGTATTAGTAAATAGAAAACTGAATAATTGCAGTATTTTTCTTCTGTCAAGTAAAGCTTCTACTTCTATTAGAGCTAACTTACAGCTGAAGATATTTTCCCATCATCTGTATTTTTGTCAGGCATAGTTAGAACAGGTGCAGTCTGAATTTATCGTCGGTTCATATTTATTTCTACTTGATAACACCTAAAAGTAAATCGTTGCAAAGTGCTTCTACAATCATAGACAGGGACCTAAATAAACTAAGAAGTTTCCCAATGACCCACCAGTGCCTAATGCCTGTGCTAATGAAATGAATATTTTGATTAGCGTGTGTTATATCACCCATCGGAGGTCTAATTTAGCGTATGGGTTGGTGATGCTAATTTTGAAAGTTATGATCTTTGAATTCCAAAAGTCATTGCAGTCGTTTGACTCATGCTGTGTAAGTTCTAGGGTCATATATCATGTGTGTGTGTCATGTGTCATCTGTCATGAGTCATGCGTCATGTTACACCTTTCAATCCGACTTCAAATTACAACTTTCTGAAGACTATTTTCTACTATAATTCGGTTTACAATCCAGTTTCAAATGTAAACAGATAGAGAAATAGACCCCAATATAATGGTCAAATTTAGAACACACCTTTGCAAAGGTTCGCATACCCTTAAGTTAATATTCTTGGGCATATTTCTTAAAATTAAGAAAACAACGTAACTATTATTTTACCAACGTTATGTATTATTTCAGGACTTCTTCTAGTATAGATTAGATATTTTAACCTTGTTATTAATCCAATGTCGCCTGAAGAAGTCGCCTGAAGAAACGTTAAAATAATATGTTCGCTATTGGTGTTTCACTGATAATAAATTCGTCTAAACTTACTGCAGGATGTGCTCTCTCTCTCTCTCGAAAACAAATGAATGGAAAATCTATAATTTCTACTTTCACATGTAATGATTTGAAACTTTAAAAATGCTAGTTTCTTCAAAAGCAGGTCACTTTTTTGTACGGTCAACAGATTGTTTTTGTTTAAAGTTCATATTGCAACTCCAAGGACCATTAAACCGCTATAGCCAGCAGATACTGATGTTGGATGTCTAGAAAACATCTTCCTTAAGAATTGTTCCGTAAGACATGCAGAAGAAAACCACTGGCTGACACTCTCATTAGCAGGCAACTTTGTGCCCTTGGCCACTGGCAACGTAGACCACCAAAGAGTACAATCCACTTGCTATTGTTATGTCCATTTTTTTCTGCTAAATTCTCAAGCTACTATTGGTATGTGATTTTTTTCTGTTAAATTCTCAAGCTACCATTGCAAATATAGAGATGTCCACTTTTTCTGCCAAGTGCATCAGCTACTATTGGTACGTCCATTTTTCTCTGCTAACTTCTCAAGCTACTTTAGGTATGTCCACTTTTTTCTGCTATATTCTCAAGCTACTATTGGTATGTCCACTTTTTTCTGCTAAATATTCTCAAGCTACCATAGGAAATATAGAGATGTCCACTTTGTTTCTGCAAAATTCACCACCTACTATTGGTGTGTCCACCTTCTCCTGTTAAATTCTCAAGTTAGTATAGGAATCATAGAGATATCCACTTTTCTCCGCTAAATTTTCAAACCCCTATAGAACCAATTTGGACTTTAGTAAGTGTCCTCGCTTCATTCGGGCAATTACAGATGTAAAAGATTAATTGATCGGTGCCAAAAGAATCAATATTGGGAACCCTCTCTGCTTAAAGACGGTTCCGTTCTAATCGAAATCTTTTCGAGAATAATGTAATGTGTGATTTTCCTTAGTTTTACTCGTTTCTTGCACCACGAAAAATACTACTGAGAACATGGTTGGCCTATGAATGGAGGTAAAAGTTTCAAGGCTGAAGTTTTAGTTTAATAATTTCACTTAAACGATAACGGTTATGCAAGATAGTAATTAAAAATTAGTTAGGACCTGATAATGCATTTCTTTAAAATTTATAATGGTTTAAACTTCAAACTCAGCTTACCATTAAACTAATGAAAGACATTCCCAGATGCATGTAAACCTTACGTTGAATACCTTATCTTAACGATGCAAACAATGCCTGGGCCAGGATCCCAAAGACAAAGCTAAACAAAATACATGGACTACAAAATAAAGCAATTAGAACTATATGTGAAGATGGAAAAACAGCAAATACTCGAGGACTTATAAAACACCAAAGAATTCTTAGGTAAATATATATATATATATATATATATATCAAACCTTAATCACTATATATTTTGTATCAGAAATAACCTCTGAACTTATGACCCATTATCGTTAAGAAAATAACCTAGCAACCTGGAAAAATCAGAACCAAGCCGTATAGCATAAGATATCGAGGCTCTCGTTTATGGAATCATATCTGTCAAAACATCCACTTCTCTTGCCAAATTTAAAAACTCCCTACAGCTAGTAGTACTATTAGAGAAATACAACATTCGAATTTTTTAAATTTCCATCCACATAATCCTCTACAAGAAAATGAATCTTTAGACATGTACGCATAATTTCTATCTTCAGTTATGAAGTGTAACAATGATAAAAACTTTACAACAACAAATATACTGGTAATAAAAAATGAGATAAATCACTCCTACGAACAAGAAAGCAACAACCAAATACTAAAAAATATCAAATTGTTACTCGATGTGAAAGAAATGACCTATTGATAACAAATCTTCCAACAAGAGCAAAACAATAATAGGACTCATAAAATACGACTTCTTAACTAATTTCTCTTTTGATATCTGAAGAAGTTTACAACTGAAATCCAGGCTTCCATGTAAGAGCTACTGTAACCAGACTGCCGTATGGTCTCTAAGAAACCTAATCATTTATAAGCGTTCCCTATCCAAACACTGCTCACATTTGTCCCTTACATTCAAATGCACAAATGACAAAAACGAGCATCCTATGTACATAGCACTCTATTGTATTGCTTTTAAGAATATTCACTTTACGCAAACATATTTAAAAAATTACGTAACTTGCATTATCTTTGCTGTATGTTAGTATAGAGTATTGTTATGTGGTATTTGTTATTTACATATTGAATAGCTATACGTTTATATACGGTTAAAATAAATAAATACAAGCACACACACACAGACACACACACACTAAAGGCATATGCAATCTAGACCAATGTGCCAGCGTGACGATGACAGCTTTCAACAAGTCAATATTGAATATGAGGAAACTATTTGAAGTTGCCTCCTTTCGACCCAATCCTGACGTTTTGCACTCCAAGTGTCATAAATTAACATAAATTAATTTTGTTGTGTAGTTTAGGTCAGTTCACAAAGCGTTGACGGAGGATGATTTACGAAAAGAAACCCCAACCGACAAAAATCGTCAAACAATTCTCACACGTTCACTTGTGAACTCTGAACTCCCATTCTTCTTCAAGTGTCCTATCCTTCCGGGTGTTGACTGTCATGATTTGCTATATTTTTCGTCTTCTAGGGAGTATGCTCTTCATCCCTTCGCTTCAGTTTGAGAAGTAGGTCATTCTGTCTCCCTCTGTCTTTCTCCCCGTCTATGTGCCCTGTTATTGACAGCTCTTCTAGTCCCTCCTTTCTCATGATATGCCCTAGGAACTGTAATTGTCTTTGTCTTATGGTAGCTATTAATTTTCTCTTTGCCTAAGCTCTTTTCAAAACATCCTTATTTTGCACTCTGTCCAAGGCATCCTCATGATGCTTCTGTAGAAGCACATTTCTGTTACTTCTAGCTTCTTTTTTGTTTACTCCAATTTTTTTTTCTAAAAACAGAGCTGGTTTTATGTACGTATTTTGTTATTCGACTCCATTCTGTTAGTTTGTACCAAATCATATATTTCATGTGCCTCTTTAATACTTTCCTGATACTTGTCAGTACAGTACCCTTTCAGGTTTTGCATGCCAAGAGTTGCTACATACGCAAAAGTTGACACGGATTTGCATGAGGCAGGCTACTTGAAAGTATTTCTGAGTGATGGTAGTTGGACAATTACGGATAAACGTGCTTACCTCAGAAGATTATCGTATGAGTTAAGCCACAAAATGCCTACTTGAAACAATGTTATGCATTCTAGAAAAATATTAACAGTGTGCCCACACAATTACGCTTCGAAATGATTGTAAAGAGAAAATTAGCTTCTGTGACCAGATGATAACATAAGGGGGGATTAAGTCGAAACTGTATGATTGTTGATTGAAAAGTGAAAAGCCAGCCGAAAATATCGGCGGCGCAAAAACTAAAAACACATGAAAAGAAACCTAAATTTCTTTTGAGAATGCATAATTTGCCGGTCGCCGTTTTGTGTAAACCGCCTCTAAAACATTTAAGTCAAAACTCGATCTTACCTTTGTGAGTATGCAAAGGCTATCCGTAGTATGCGTTCGGAGTGCCCTTGGGAGTGGACGTCGAAAACATCCCACTCTAGTTGCATTGCTCGTGTTCCGGGGACACACTACAATCTCCCAGTTCATCCAATCTATATAATATTCAAAAAGAAAAACTACATTTTTGACGTTACGAGATACTTCATCCTCAGAATTCGCTGAGCAAGAATTATCTAGAAACGTCAGAACTGCAGTTTTATTCTTTGAATATTATATACATATTATATATATATCAGCTAAGGTGAAGATCTTTAGTCTCCATCATTCGCGGTTTCTCCTTAACTCATTGGGTACTGGGAAATAAATAAATAAATACGTGTTTCGGCTTTGAACCTTCATCGGTGCCAGAGGTACATTTTTTCTCATATCCACATAGGAATGTATCATATCAAATAGCATGGAAAGCAATAATTTGGCCAGCGATTATAAAATTGATAGTCTATCAGAGACTGACAACTAATTTGATAGGGGTTCTTTGAAACTTTTTGTTAACTTTTTATTCATTCTTCAGAATTGTAACAAGTGAAATGCCAGGCGGAAAACGTAATCTGCTTATAAAAATTACAGCCAGGCTAAGTATCTTTAACGAAAGAGACATATTGATATATTTTTTCCTTTTATTAAAAACTATACTAATAATATAATATATTACCTGTAACTCTGCAGATGTCAACAGTTTTGTTTGACGAAACATTAGTATAGTTTTTAATAAAAGGAAAAAAATATATCAATATGTCTCTTTCATTCATTCTATTAGATCACGTCATCACCTTCCTACATACGCGCATTTGGTCCACCGGTGTTTCATACCAGTCTTCCTGATAAACAGCGCATTTGGTCCACCAACCTTTCAGTTCGCTAAGTTTTAAAAGTTGCCGGAAATTATAAGCCACTGCACTATATTGTAAACGTCTTATGGCAACTTAAGAACACGGCCCTTTACATAAGTTAAAACAATAACC
The DNA here is from genome assembly GCA_010016025.2 of Alatinidae sp. Z8VKAUB7J3. Lineage (NCBI taxonomy): Eukaryota > Metazoa > Cnidaria > Cubozoa > Carybdeida > Alatinidae > Alatinidae sp. Z8VKAUB7J3. The sequence continues at coordinate 1,118,108 of JAAAKM020000498.1, forward strand.
CCAATATTTTATATATTTCTCTGGTCCTTTGTTTAAATTGCTAATTGGCTAAAGATTTAATTGGCAGTCACGGAACTATCAATTACACATATCCCGTCAATTTCGGAGCCCTTATCGAAAACATTAAAATCTTGCGCTATCAATGTTCTCATGTCCCTCCAGCTGTTCATGTTTACATCTTGATATATATTATTCATAATTTTAGGAAGGTTCACCTTGCCTTTAATTATTATCACAAGTACTAGATGGTTAAACTACTTGATAATGACACCTTTCCAGCAGAAAATTAGAGAAATATTGGAAAATGGTGATGTCGGTCTCTTTATGTGAGTTTTACAACCTCTGTACCCAACAACCCAAAGAAACGGTTGTCTAGTGAGATAGTTCGTTAAATGATAGTATTGATAAATAATAGATTGCAGATTATTTCCTAAGAGGTGTAGATTTAGGAGTGATTTGATTCAATCTGTTATTTACGAGAATCTCAGGGTTTGTTGATGACGAAACACTGAGTTTTAAGGGTCGACTTATGCTGATGGATATTAATTGTGAATGAATTCAACCATTTTATCGTCCACATCAAAGCCGGATCAGCGACTTGATTAAAGATCTTTGATCGCATTATTTACCTCGCCTTGTTAAAGACTGTCGAACCGATTAGTTGCCATGGTTTCAACCAAGACGATTATTCTTACTGGCGGGCTCCCTGTGGTTTATGCCAAGACGAGCCAAAAATATTAACGACTAGCAGGGAGCTTAAGATTGGGCTTGGAACCAATTAATTCATCGGTGGATCTTCTAACAACTACCTTGTTCGATACGTTGGTTGATTCATTTATAGATCAATGTACACTTGAGTTGATGCAGTGATTTAGTTATTGCTGAATTACTTCGTCCATATTGACTCTTATACTCATATATCTATTCGTTAATTGTATTTCTCATTAACCTAATTATAAATTCATTGTTAGATCTACAGTCTGGTTATCAATTCATCCAGGTATGATTAATTGATTCGTTTCCTAGTTGATTTTTGGTTGGTCAATTTATTGTTAATTCATTAGTTTTGTTTGCTTGTTTCGTTGATTATTCCATTATTATTGATTAATCAATGAATTGAATGGTGTATCAACTAATTTATCAACTACTTAATTTATGCATTGATAGATTTATCCGAAGTTGATCCGGCCGTTCATGTTTAAACAAGTTAGTTTTTGATTCATTGATAAATACGTTACGTCTACTCATTGGTTAATCCATTGATAAATCCCTTCACGCACTTATCAATTATTAATTGATTTATTGATTTATTGATTAACCAATAAGTCGATTAATTCCATTGCTAATTTATAATTCACATCGTGATACAGTGCTTCAGTCGTTACTTGATCTATTGACTGGCCGATTCATTTAATGATTTATTGATTCAGAGGTTCATGCTATGGATGCCCGCGTTACGGCAAGGTAGCTTTTTGACTAGGTAGGTATATTTAGCTATTGAAGTTCGTCTTTGTTCACAGACCGATATGAGACCGGCATATAAGCAAAAAAACCTTTGCTTTGCAGACAAAAAGAATTCGTCTTCTCATTAGGCCTATTCGATTAATTTTGTTGTAGTGGACGCTGATTGGTCCAAAAGCACAGTCTAAATTCTGATTGGCTCCTTCAAAAATATAGTAGGGTATACTCTTTTACACGTTCCACTTCGGTCATTCTGACGACAGTACTGTGAGAAGTGTCAGACGAAAACAGCTTTTAAGTACACAGTGTTTTCGCTATCTCGTGTGATATGAGACTCTCCAGAAAGTAGAAGCCTTGGACAAGGGGTATGTGACACATATGTACAGTGTACAGGGGAACATGAAAATTTGGACGAATTAGAAGAACAGTTTCTCTAAGAACTACGGAGCTTGGGACTAGTCACAGGGAACCAATTACTTAAACGAAGATAACAACTTTTGGAAAGGATCCACATCAATCTAGTGGAAATAGTAATAAAGTCAAAACGACAAATATGCAATTTTCAATTCATACGTGTAAGGTGCAAAGGAACCGCGACTATCATATTATAACAGTAATAGAGCAAAAGCTATTTTATGAGTATTGAGCATAGGGAGTCAAGAGGCTGATGTGGATAAAAAGTGCCCTGCTACGGAACAGTTCTCCTAAATATCAAAGTGGTCTGAAATAAATTTGTGTCCAGTGATCTTAAAATGTTTAAAAATAACAGGCATAGAGGTGGCAGCCAGTGTGGCTTACATAAACAGTAACTTAATGGTAGAAATTTATATTTTCGCGATGCTAACGTCAAATCTCGAAATTAAATACTGCGAAGATAGAAGAAATGCTTTCTTGCGACATTAAATTTGACCGAGAGCAAAAAGTTCTTTTAATTCCTAGAATTTTAAGGTGTTTTTGGTTACCTTTATACTTCTCAATTTAATGCAAAAAAAAAAATTCCGTGAATCTAGACGCAAAATATGAAATCGCAGAAATTATTTCCCGCGAAGTTTGCGGTGTATGACCTGTCGCTTACCTCAAGAAAAGAAAATACTCTTGGGACAGCAGATCTTTGAAGGAAAATGTTCTTGTCAGGCGAAGCTTCGTCGAAAACAAAAATTTACATTACTAGTACTAATTTCACAATCCCTATACTTTTTCAAGCTCAAATAATGAGTATTGTTTGTATGGGGGCTACATCTACACATCGTATAATTGAGTTTGTTTATCCTATTTAGTGAAAGTAAATAGCTATGTACTGCAGAAAGTTGAATTTACTTGGCAACAAAAATATTTAAAACATCAATTAAACCCATTAAGGTATACTATGGAAATGAAATTTGCATTCAGTTGACATTTCTTACACTGAGGGAGACCGGAGAATTGTTCGCAACAAACGAAATTCAGGGTGCAATGTGCTAAACAAACTACTTAAATTTCAAATAAATTTTTAGCCCGGAGACTAAGCAACAGAAAGGCTCAAATTGAAAAATTTTACCTTTGCTTAAGTAATCCAAGAATAACGAGTCCCGAATTTGAGGTCAAATAAAAATCGCCATTTCAGTAAGGAACCTCGGGAACGCATGAAGAAAAGAGTAGGGCAATCTTTAACTTTGCACGGCACTAAATCGGATCCTCTGTCAAAGCAATAGCAACACCTCAGTATGACTACCTCAAATTCTGCAATCTAGTTTATCGGATTCTTATCGACACAACGGTACCACCATAGTATTTTCATTCCAAACTTAGCATTTAAATCTCTGTCGGTAATTAATACACTCGATATGTTTTGACATGCTGTGACGATTGACAACGTCCCGAAGAAAGCATCATCTTCTCGTCGTGTTGCAATGGTGACTAGGACACAACATTAAGCAAAAGGTTCTCAACCACGCAATATGACCTTGATTGCATTAAGCGTTTGCAGACTTACCTAACAGCGAAATCGGCAGGACTGTGACTTTGAAATGAGAAATTTAATCAAAACGATAAGAGGAAAAGACATTAAGTGAGAGATATTAATAAATCTTATGTAAGCGCAAGATACACAAACGAAGGATGGACAGCCGTAACTGCCAGTGAGCAAGAGTGCAGTAATAGTTATGGAGAGAGAGGGCCGTAACAGCCAGGGTGCTAGAGGTTCGTAATATCCAGAGAGCAAGAGAGTTGTAATAGCCAGGGAGTAAGAGGGCCGTAACAGCCAGGGAGCAAAATAGTCGTTACGGTCAGGGAGCAAGGCAGTCGTAACAGTCAGGAAGCAAGAGGTCTTTAATAGCCAGGATGCAAGAGGGTCGTAACAGCCATAGAGCAAGAGAGTCGTAATAGACAGGGAGCAAGAGGGCCTTAACAGCCAGGGAACAAGACGGTCGTAATAGACAGGGAGCAAGAGGACCGTAACAGGCAGGGAGCAAGACGGTCGTAATAGCCAGGGAGCAAGAGGGGCGTAACAGCCAGGGAGCAAGAGAGTAGTTACAGCCAGGGAGCAAGGCAGTCGTAATGGCAAGGGAGCAAGAGATTCGTAACAGCCAGGGAGCGAGAGGGCCGTAACTGCCAGGGTGCAAGAGGGTCGTAATATCCAAAGAGCAAGTGAGTCGTAATCGCCATAGAGCAAGAGTGTCGTAACAGCCAGGAAGCAAGACGGTCGTAACAGCCAGGAAACAAGACGGTCGAAATACCCAAGGAGCAAGAGAGTCGTAACAGCCAGGGAGCAAGAGGGCCGTAACAGCCGGGAAGAGAAAGAGTTTAAACAACCAGAATAGCTACCGTCCATCCTTATTTATCAGAATTTTCTTCAACAAAGTACAATACATTACCTTCTCAAGACCTAAAAATATTAGGCGCATAAGAGTTAAAATTATTTGCAGTAGGCACCGTACCCCCCGTACCCCCTCGCCTTGCCACGGCCTTGACACAAACAACTATTTCGAGAGATGTAATCCAATCGCTTTGAAAAAACCATAATCCTCTTTGTTAACCTCACTCTAATCTCAACATCTGGAGGTCCTGCTAGCACGCAGAAATGTCTGAACTTTTGGAATCAAGGTTCCTTTCCCAAACAAAATCTTAGCTAATATATTTGACCTAGAAAGAATTACGAGTTACAATAATTTGACACCGTCGAAAACTTGAATGTCCACGGCTCTCCACGTCCAGGTGGATCGCTCTATGACAAAGCCTTCAAATAAGTCTACTCCGCAAGGAAACAAATCCATCGATGTTGGGCCGCCTTTCAAAATTGACTATTGATAACGATTGATAGCTCCACCTTGATAATTCTGGACTTGAAAACGCTTTCTGATTGACGGAACTACAGCGCAAAATATGGGGCTGGGTCCAATAGGGGAGAAAGAGTAGGGTGGAGTAGGCTGTTTAATTACGAAACTGCATGATTCCACTTTGCAACGTCTTGGTTTCCAATTTTGAAATTGCACGTAGCTAATGGAAATGGTTTGGGGGAGATACGTCTTAGCTTGTCCTTAGCCTACGATAACTTCTGGCCATGCCCCTAAACATATATTTTCCTGTTGCTTTAAGACGTGTTCAAACTAATAATAGCTTTGTGGTAAATTAAAGAAATGGGAATTGTTTTCACCTGGGATCACCTTTGCCAAGTAAAACTGAACATGGGCTGCCGACAACACGCTTCTACATTTCTTAAAATCACTACCAGACCGGTCAACTTTTTGAAATAAAAATGTCTATATGTACATGTCACATAAATATGTCTGAAATGGTGTAATTCGTTCATCTATGTATTCAATAGATCATTCAAAACTTCATCTGCTGTTTTTAAATAATGATGAATGTTTGCTTTGCTGTTCTGGAGCACAAAGGCCCGTTCTTGCTTTGTCCGTGCAATCAAATGCAATTTGTCTCGTTAAAATGGCTGGCGAGTGGTCAAGGTGCCTCAACATATTTTTTAGGGTTAAATATAGCTTGGAAAAACATTTCTTTATTCACAATTTATTTACTAACTTTCCTCGAAAATGCGTGAAAATAAACGGTGAAGTTTCATGTGTGATGCGTGATAACGAAAAAAATGCGCGAGAAACGCGCAAAATGCGTGGAGGTTAGGTCTTCACTACTTCTATCTACTAAGTTGCAATATATTACCGATGTTTCGTACTAGCCCCCCCTGATAAGCAGTGGGGGCTACGTTGCAATATATTACCTCCGTTTCCCCCTGCTTTACAGGTTATACCTCGAAGACAAACCCCTGGAAAGGAAACCACACGGACGACCGGGCTAAAGATGGATTAACTTGTTTGGGGCAGCGGGGTGATCGTGGAAAACGGAGTAGCGATTTATCATTGGATACGAAATACCATATAGGACTGACTCCATACACATATACTTCTTATATTTTGCAACTCTCCACACCGTAATTATTCGAAGGAACAGCAAATATTGATCGTGAACAATAGGTACCCAAGAAAGAACTTTGCGGCGACGGTTGAACCACGGCCGTCTTTACTCCAACCCAGCAGTTAATACATATCTCGAGTCAAGAACATGTCCAAACCAGACGGGACAGAAAAGGAAAAACAGGATGTTAGTGGTAAAAAGCCCGGAGAGTCGACAGCTGATTATGTTACAGAATTTGTGTAATTTGGGATGTCGTTCAATCACCGGCTGTTAGTGCAATACGCATAGGACAGTATAGTTTAGTATCAGTTTAATCAACAGAAAAATATGCATTTTGGTACGTAAAGTTTTCGAAAAGAGGACTGAGTTCTTGAACGTACAGTGGCATCATTAATCCATTATGAAATGGAGGTGATAACAACTAGAAAGGATGCGAGAGCGATTTTGGAAGACGGTCTAATAAAGGGGATTGTGGCTATCCGAAGGGTTGGGTTATTGGCGTCGACCTAACCTGGTTCTATGGGAAAACATTGGACTAAGAAACTGTAATCATATCTAGTGGAAACAAATACTGGAGTGTGACGGACATCTGCTGGGGAAAGGTCTCTCTGTACCATAAACACTATCCTTAGTGGATATAGTGACATCGAGCGACAGGCCGCCTGCTTTGTTGGTATCGAACGATTGAGGAACTTATGGGGACCACCGTCTATAGAAAGGTAGCTAGTAGATAGTACAATAAATAAAAAAATGGAAGATTGTGGTGAATAAAAAGGGTACCACCCAGTAGCGTTACATTCTGCGTAAGAGAATTTAGCATAAAGCCTCACGACGATGATGATAAGAAATACCTTGCCTGACCAAACAAACTCCAACACTTTTGAGACTCACTTTTGAGACTCCTAACATGTTGTACCGAGGTTACTACCAGTTGCTAGAAGCAGATGATTTATGATGAGCTCACGTTCAGTTTTAAGTGCAATATGACGCCAAACTATCATACCTTGTTGATGCAAGGGGTTGCTCGCCCTAGTTCTCTTTATCGATCGATAGTTCACATTTACGTTAATGAAAAACCTGTCTATTATACAGGTATCTTTACTGTAAGTTTAAGGCATGATGATGCAGTTGTCTCCAGTAAATGTGCTAAGAAGCACATAATACGACGTTTCATACAAGAACAAAAAGGCGACAGCCGCACTGAAATTTTATCAGAGCCTAATTGTTCACGAAAGATTTCCATCATTAAGAGCACTTCTTGTGCAGATGGCTAATTATCAAAACGCTCGACTGTTATTGCAAGGTTGTACTCTACAATGACGCTAATTACCATGATAACACACTAAGAAAAGAAATGACGTCAGCATGAGATAACGCGAGCCATCTGGTTACTTGATGGTGCAAAAACGTCGTGTACGCGACAAAAGCAGAAGCTAAAGCGACCTTGGTAACATGGTAGTAACGACATGCTGAGCACATTACGTCCTAAAGGACTCTACAGCTTTAGAGTTGTGACCCTTAAAAGGGTTCCCTCAACCAAATGTACTTGAAAGTTAACTTATCTATCAAATAACATTAGCGCATCTTCCCTGATACAGGGCTCCCAGCCATAGTTTGTGGAAAAAAATCCCTGATAATTCCCTGGTTTCCCTGACGAAATCTAGAAAAATTCCCTGCCAATTGTACAACCGAGTATTGTCATACATACCTTGTGCAGATCTAGCATTCCATTATATTAAGCGTCATATATACGCTACTACACTACAAGGTAGAAGGGCCTTGGTTACGCGGTGGTAACGACATGCTCAGCACAGTATTTTCTGTGAGGCGCTTGTGATATTCCTACAGATTCATAGTTCTCACCCATCAAAGAATTCTCTCTATCAATTATACCTTAAAGTTAATTTAATCTACCAAGTCTTTAATACATATTGCCTAATACTTCCTATAGTGTAGACATCTTTGTAGAGGCATAAAGAAAACACAGTATTAAGAACGTCGTTGCTACCACGTAACCAAGTTCGTTATGGCCTGACGAGCGTTGCCGGTTTAGCGGCGTATTCTTTGAAGGCCTGTTAAGCCAAGGTCATACATCACATAACATTCACAGCTGAATTTCAATCACGTTCAAAGTAAGGCACGTTTTCGAAAAATAGAAATGCAATTTCTTTCGAACACCTTGATTCAGGTTTTCCCTGAATTTTTTTCAAATTTCCCTGACAATTCCCCGATTTTACTCACAAAATGAGTCCAGTTTGAAGTTCTCTCATTTCCAGGGTGGCAGTGAACCCTGTCATACCCCCAATACTGTGGACACTTTCCCAGCTGCATGCAGAAACACTGTATCAAGCTTGTCGTTGCCACCACGTAACCAAGGCCATCATAAACAAACCGAGTGTTTCCTGTTGAGTCGCGTGCGTAGAAGCGATAATAACGGCAAGAGTCCGGTCGGACTTTATACCAATCACGTTACGATCTCAGTTGTAAGTTACTGCTAGGAGATTACTGACTGTGATATAAGCGACCAAAATTAAGGTCCGTATCAAGCATGTGTCTACTGACAACGGTCTTTCGAACGCTTTCTTCTTAGTCTTATTTATATTCGTCGAATATATTAACACAGCAACAAACAGCAAAATCATTTTCCACTTAAAGTCTTTTACCTTTAACACCGGATCAAGTACAAACCGTCAGAATCAGTCGAAAAGGATCAAAGAAAACATTACATCGAACTGTGTTCCTTTTAAAAACCTACTCAGAATTTCGACTGCCTGATCATGTTTGTGTTTTGGAGCCAATCAGCGTTCGTTAAAACTGTATGGATTAACCGAAACGGTCAGGGGCCGATACAGCCACCTTCACAATAGCACGGAAACTGGTACAGTAATGAGCTGCAATTTGTGGCAGGCACGCGATCTTTGCGGTTTGTGGTGTAAACTAAACTTTGAGCAACAACATCAAGACCCTGTTTACACGGGTACGGATCCAAACTGGTACGGATTCAAATTGGTACGGATCCAAATCGATCCCGTATAAACACCCTAGAAAGGGAAGCAGATCCATTTTAAGATCCAGAACTTTGCATGCTAATCCGCTTAGCAAATCAACGGTTTGCTGGATTGTAATACGAGCTGTAATATGTGGCAATGGTTGAAATATAAGCAATAGGAAATTGTGGTTAAACGTGTCAAAACAAGGACGAAAATAGAATTTGAATACGTTGTCAATAAAGTTTCTATATTTGGTGTTTTACTTTTGATAACTTGTCGGTGGACTATTCACCTTTCATTCATAACTAGCCCTGTTAAATTGGCAGACATTCAACTTAACCGAATTGATGTGACAGACTTTTATAAAAGTTTGTTATTTTCTGGACGATTCGAGGAAGATTAAGGAACTTTTTTGCGTAGGACTCATTAGTTTCACTGTACTAATTACCAAGCTAAGTATGTGTGTTTTGTGCGTATATGCCATTTGATCCAATTTGATTACGAGAAAGATGTTCCAAGAATTCGTAATGTACTTGTTAATAAAATCAATGTACGTAGCCGAAAAAGAAAAATATTAATCAAGCTAGCAGAGAGTAGTTTCATCCGTCTAATTAACTTCAGTTCCAAATCAGTTCTGAAGAAATACAAAAGCCTCTTGTGATCAGAGAATCACGACGCTAATCTTTCGTGATGGCAGATCAGAAACAGAACATTTTTATCTAAGTGTTATCATAAATAAATATTATAATCCTGAGCAAAAAGGGGATTCGTGGTTTCCAATTTATAAAGGAATCTTTGAATGTTCAGTAAGTAAACACAGTGAGTTAAAGGAGCGTCACGTCAAATACCTAACTTTGCTTAAAAATTAAATGTGATAGCAGCCCTCTGCTAATTAATCAATTAAAATTTAACTGGATAGATGAGAGAAGAAACATTGCTTATTGCTTCTAGGCGCTTCTTATTTAGTGTGCTATGATTCATTGTTTCGAAATAGCCTTTAAGCTACATATTTGACAACTTACATGGACCTGAACCTGAAGCGTACGAGTTAATATGCGAACAGTGTAAGCCTCCGCGGACTACAGCAGGTGGCTGATTACGTTGACATTAAAAGAAGGTTTGACCAGAAGGACATCATTACAGCACGTCGTTTTAAAGTCCATTACTCAAGTACCTTTCCATTAGGATCTTGATAATGTACTCCAAATTTAAGGGGAAGATTTCGACATCGTGCAATTAAACATATAGTTGCCGTTAGTGCAATATACCACATTAAATGATGGCTTTGACAAAAATTATTATAGCCAATGTTTTCTTACTGCATCAACAAATGAATCAAGTTTGAAATCTGATGCTGAATCTATTTTCAAGAAGACTAAAATGTTACTTGCCATTCTAGCTGTAGATGCAGTAACCAATCATTCTCTTCAATGAAGGGAATCAATACGTACCTAAGAGCATCAGCGATGGATAATCTGCTACACATCCACAACGAAAGATGCAATGAACCCGACTTAATTGCAATAGCGACCCATTCCCATCGGCGACAATAAAATCAGACGCTCAAATTATTGGCAAAAAGTGTTAAAATTCATTCGGACAGAATAGTTGAACAGAAAGGATTGCACCACTTTGTATGCTTTTGTTACTTTGGCACTATTATGTAGAAAAATTCGGGAAGACAAATTCCTTCTATTAAAAAGTTTGTAAAGGGTCCACTTGCATCCATCGGCGATATACTTTTCTTGAAATGTCTTGCCCTTCAGCAGCCACTATATACGACCAACTTATTGAAGTCCCTTACATCCCCTAAAGGGATTGAAATTCATAGAGTCTCTCCATTTAATAAAGCCGTAATTGGAGAGGCTCTACATATTCTTGATGTAACAAGGACTCCTTCTCGGGCCCCACCTAGGACAGGCTATGACCAAAAACCATGAATGGACACAATCTATGGCAATGACTGAAATTCTATCAAAAAATCAGTTGGTCTTTTAACCAGCAAAAAAGAAACAGAACCTTCTATGAGGGTTGTGGTCGATGATATCTCAAAAATGTTCGGCGAAATCAGGGCATAGTTATGCAGTCAGAAAATCAAATAAGTCAGACAAATGTTTCTTAGATAAATAAGAACATTTTCTGCTACTTAACAATAGTTTTAACAATACATCCAGCACTTAGTCAGGCTAGAGAAGAATTGTGAAAATTTCAACCGATATTAAATAATTAAGAGACACTTCGTCCATCATTTCCACAACCGCTACTAGTTTCATTTCCCAGATTTAGATCAGATTAAAGATTAAAGAAGTCAGTTAAAGACGTTTAGTTACAGCAAATCTAAGTAGAGAAAGAGAAGGGGAGAGAAAGGGCTGTTACAGGTGTGGTAAGAGTAGGTGCCAGGTTTGTAGGTTTGTTTAGGAGGGGAACAATTTTAGAAACGTCAATGACACAAGAGTATCAGATTAAATATTTTTTTAGTTGCGACTCAAGTTCTGTAGTGTATATACTTCAGTGTATTGATTGTAAGAAACAGTATGTAGGTAGTACCAGAACAGTATTCAGATCCAGGTTTAACAATTACAAGTTGGTGAGTAGTAGGTTTAGACAAGGTCAGGATGTACCACAGGCAGAGTATTTTTCTCATAAACGGAGTTTGAAAAGGACATTAGGGTTAGAATTATAGATAGAATAGTGGAAAACAAACATAGGGAGAGATTTTGGCAGTATAGCTTAGGCACTTTCATTCCACAGGTGTTAAATACTAGAGAAGTAGTTGATTGAGTAGTTTGAATTATTATTTTTAGAGTTGCTTCTTTTACCTTCGTGGCTCGCTTTCTTTCATCATCCAGCTACTGTTCTCAACGTGTTTGTGACTAATTTGTTGTGGTTTGTTCTGTGTTAATTGCTTCATTGGTTTCATTGCCATCATAACAATTTTCTTTCTAGTACACTAGCATCACCTTCCAATTTTCGCTGACCACTTAACACTTCAATTGTTTACTGAGTGCTTTAACGCTTGGTAACCGCGTTTCGTAATTTGTTTGTATTATATCTTTGTCTTTATTTGTTGGCTTTGTCCGAGTCTTAAGTGTGAGTTTTATAGAAAAAGTTGACTAACTACATTATTTCCCTTAAGATTTTGGTCCTAAAAGTCATTGTAACTATAATTTTGTTTGTTATTTGATCTTATTTTGTCATCAGTATTTAAGACGATCCATATAGCGCAATGAAACAGGTTTCAATAAAGAATTAATTCGAAACGTCATTATGCTAGTGTTTATTTATTGATAGTCTATATAATTTTAATAAACATAATTGAGTGAGCTTTTGATAGTGTTATATATATATAATATGACAAAACGGTGTATGACTGGAGGTCCCTTTATATAGACAGAGTTACTGTGTTATACCAAGGTCGATGGAAAGTCAACAATGATCATCTCACCTCATAAAGTTGAGAAGAAGATGTTAAAAGGATAATATAAAATACAGCTTACAGAATGAAAGGATCGCAGAAGAGAAATTTAATCATCTTATGGATAGGTAATAACTCTGTCTTTCTAATCTACAATATTTCTTTAGCTATAAAGCTAATATCGGTATTGTACATCCCTCTTTGTCTATGTGATAAAGTTGATCTTACTTCCATCCCCTCTGGATAGAAGATGTATTTAAGATAATGTACTTCGGTTATGTTAAGTAGATTTAAGATTAATTTGTTAAGTATATCAAAGTCTTGTTTATCAAGTTTAAAAGTTTGCATGTAGAAAACAAAAATCTTATTTGAAATGTTTGTGTGAAATGTCCGGTACATCTGTTTTTTACATTAACAATCTGAAATTGCATATTGTCTGTGAAATGCAAAGAAAAAAATATCTCAAAATATAAGATTATCAATCTTCTCTCGTTTCTAGAGTTTACAGCAACATGGCAAGTATTGAAGTTTTATCTATACCGATCGTTCACTAGTGCAATCGCCAGTTCTGAAATAACCACAGAATATTTCAAATAACTAGCAGAAATACCATGCGTTTTAAGTCATTTTGGACATGAGTTATCTGTATTGCAAGTTAAATACGAGAAGATAGGAAAGAAGGTCTTGCACTTATAGGCTGCTTAATTCCAAATCATGGTGATACTGTCCCTAGTAATTGGCTGATTTCATAGATGCACAATATTCTTGCACTGAATCTTACAGCCTCCAGCAAACTTGTACTTATTACTATTATTACTTACAACGTAATATTATGTAATTTTTTGAGAGCTTAAACTGCAAATATTGTGTTGATTTGTCGCTTTGTGTTTTTCTCAGGCTACAATTATCTTGGTTAATACACTTCAATATCACTCTTGCATTATGCAGCAGCAAATTAAAATGAATCAGAGATTAATGATTATTTTAATGTAATGTTCATTTCTTGTTCATCATACCATTCTTTGTATGCTTATTTTATTCAATATTGAATGTACCCATCGCTATATCCTAAAATTCGATCCCGTTCACACCCATCTTTGAATTTTTTCTATATATTGAATTTTAATTCACATCATTTTATACCAATTTTATGCATCTTTTATTTATGTGCATATATGTAGTTATATCAGATTTTTTCTTAGTCACAACCATGAGCATTTCAGTTAAATAATCTCTTTGCACATAAATCATGTACATGCCCGTCCTTTATATATTCCATTCAATCTTACTACTGCTTTCATATCAGATTTATGCATATTTACATTTATGCAATTATACCAATTTATTTTAGTAACAATCATGAGCACTTCAATTGTATACCCTCTTTGAATTTTAATCCTTTCACGCCGGTTCTTTATTCGTTCCATATTTTATAACTTTCTACATCTTTCATACCTTGCACATCAACATTCGTATTTCAATACCTTTGGATATCAAGCGCTTGTATATTGTTATTTACGTGATTTTTATCAATAAACTTAATATACCTAATTATTTTGGTCTCAGTTGTAGCTATTGCCTTTTATTTCCATCATCATAACGCCTTCTCTCTATTGCGTTTAGTTTAGCAAGTTTTGTTACTGCGAATTTTTCACTACAAAATTCTGCTTTTGTAAACAAAAGGTCCTATACTACCTGCCTACGTAAATACCTGCTCACCCTTCATTACTAGCTACTTTATCTACCTACTCTACCTCCCTACCTGCCTACTCTATCTCCAAAACTACCTACTCTACCTAACTACCTACTCTACCTAACTATACTACCTCCCAAACTAACTACTCTAGCTGCCTACTCTAGCTGCCTGCCTGCTCTAACTAATTACTCTACCTACCTAACTCCCTACTCTACCTGCTACTACCTGCTCTAACTCTCTCCCTGTCTAACTACCTACTCTAACTCCCTCCCTGTCTAATTACCTATTCTACCTACCTAACTACACTAACTAGTTACCTACCTGCCTACTCTACCTAACTAACTACTCTAACTCCCTACTCTACCTTACTACCTACTCTAACTACCTCCCTAACTACTCTAACTACCTCCCTGTCCAACTACCGACTCTACCTCTCTACCTATTCTACCTACCTAACTACTCTAATTGCCTATTGTACCTAAATACGTACTCTATCTACTCTAACTCCCTCCCTGTCTAACTACCTATTCTACCTACCTAACTACACTAACTAACTACCTGCCTACTCTACCTAATTTACTACTCTAACTACCTAACTCTATACTCTACCTAACTCCCTATTCTAACTACCTCCCTAACTACTCTAACTACCTACCTGACTCCCTCCCTGTTTAACTACCTACTCTAACTACCTGGCTGTCTAACTACCTACTCTAACTATCTGGCTGTCTAACTACCTACTCTAACTACCTCCTGTCTAACTACCTGTATGTCTGTCTACCTACTCTAACTACCTGGCTGTCTAACTACCTCCCTGTCTAACTACCTACTCTAACTACCTCCCTGTCTAACTACCTACTCTAACTACCTCCCTGTCTAACTACCTACTCTAACTACCTCCTTGTCTAACTACCTACTCTA
>JAAAKM020000498.1:1133094-1162046 GCA_010016025.2 Alatinidae sp. Z8VKAUB7J3
ACCTACTCTAACTACCTCCCTGTCTAACTACCTACTCTAACTACCTCCTTGTCTAACTACCTACTCTAACTACCTCCCTGTCTAACTACCTACTCTAACTACCTCCCCCCTGTCTAACTAACTTGTTAGGAGTTGGAAGGAAGGCTTCGAAGTAAATGAGAGTAGAAATATAAGCTAAAATAAATAATTAACAAGGTAGAAGTAGAATGCGAACAAAAATACTGTGAACGGATAATGAATGACATTACAAAATGAAAGTAAAATAGAGAGAAAAATATCGAAAAAATAATGGTAATGGTAAATTATAGTAAAGATTGATGGTAAGGAAATACCTAGTAGGATATCTGAAACTTCAAAGTAAATGTAGAGTAAAAAATGAATTAAAAAAGATTAATTAAGAACAAGGTAGAAGTAGAATATCTGAATCTTCAAAGTAAATGTAGAGTAAAAAATAAACAGATAGAAATAATTAACAACAAGGTAGAAGTAGAATGTAAGGTAAGAATTGCAAACAAAAGCGTCAAAGTAAGAGTAGAATAAAAATATCAACTAAAAGAAATAATTACGAAGGCAAAAGTAGAATATCTGAATCTTCAAAGTAAATGTAGAGTAAAAAATAAACAGATAGGAATAATTAACAACAAGGTAGAAGTAGGATGTAAGATAAGAATTACAAACAAAAGTGTCTAAGTAATGGGTAGAATAAAAATATAAACTAAAAGAAATGATTAAGAAGGCAGAAGTAGAATATCTGAATCTTCTAAGTAAATATAGAGTAAGAAAATAAACTAATAGGAATAATTAACATCAAGGTAGAAGTAGAATGTAAGATGGGAATTACAAACAGAAGTGTCTAAGTAATGGGTAGAATAAAAATATAAACTAAAAGAAATAATTATCAAGACAGAAGTAGAATATCTGAATCTTCAGAGTAAATTTAGAGTCAAAAATAAGCTGATAGAAATAATTGACAACAAGGTATAAGTAGATTGTAAGATAAGAATTGGAAACAAAAGCGTCAAAGTAAGAGTAGAATAAAAATATAAACTAAAAGAAGTAAGTAAGAAGCCAGAAGTTGAATATATGTAAATAATTAAATGTAGCGTAAAAGTAAACTGATAAAAATAATTAACGTAAAACCGCCAAAACATATACTAATTCTAGTAAAAATAATTAAATAAGGAACAAGGTAAAGCATAAGATATCAAGGAAATACAGTTAAAAGGTAGATTCATGTAGATAGAAAAAAGCGTAAATTAAATTAGCATATTGGATACCATAAATAGATGTAACAGAATGTAGAACAATAAAGTAGAGTATCAAATAGATATATACATAGCAATTTATAGAACATTAAAGTAAACCTATTAGTGTTAAAACGTAAAAATAGATGAATTGAATAAATACATAACAATAAATGATGCAGAATTGACAATAAATTGCCAAATAGATTCATAGAAAGTAAACATAAAGTACGCATCCGTAAAACTTAAAAGTAGAATTGGAAAAAAGAAATATAGGAGTGTAGATTGTTTAATAAAATAAGGAAAAAGTACGTATAAAAAACATTAAGTAAGAAGAGATCAAAAGTCAAAGTAACATTTACTTAATATTTGACCAAGCATTCCCAATTCCGCTTTGCTGTATTTTCCAGAATCAGGTCTCTACTTTTTTTGTTGGTAGAATAAGCCATGATGGTCAAAACAACAATTAAAGATTAGGTGGCTACATTTGAGAAAATAAATACAATTTTATGTTTCTGATAAACATCTAGTCACAAATGGAAGGGTCGTCCCAGGTCGCTAAACCCCCTCCGACAGCTACACTATAAGACAACATGAGCAATTATAAACGATGTGTACTTTCCTTAGAAACCTCTCCAAACATACTATTATTATCCAAAACGAAGTCTGAAAGTATAAGAAATATATACTGAATATATTATATAATATATATAAGCTGAAAGTTTCCGTCTTCTTTGTCAACTGTAAATTTAAAAAGAGCCAACCCGTTAGTGAACATGTAGAAATTGACAACAGGGTAGACATATGCACAGAAAATACCGATTTATCTACCCTTTTTTGAAACCCTAAAATGTTAACCTGCCGAATCAAGGTTGAATTGTTTGATGATTTCTCTCTTCCTTGCAAGACATCTGCATTAATGCAATCTTTGCACTGGATTACCTGGAATCAAGAAAATATGAAATAATTATAGAGTTCAACTGATGACAATTGAAGAAAAAAGATAGTAAGAAAGTAATACAAATGATAAATGATAAATGAAGTCTTAGCATTACGCATGTGCCACAAATGTAAGAGAAACACTCCTTCCAATTTCCCGTTAGGCAGAAAATGATGGAGTGCACGATAAATTGATTACATTTCACAAGAGAATCCGTTTGGCGTATGCAATGGACAAGCCAGTCAAAAAAACCCGAATACTCCGAAAGCTCCTCAAATAATGTTTAGTAACTATGTTTCATCTACGCGCCTTGTCTTCAGCACTTATCATTATATTAAGGATCCGTTTGATGCATTTTGTGTAGCAAACTATGAAAAGATTCTCCTGAATGATTTCTTGTGGCCTATTTAAAATTTTGCTAGTTTCTTATCGAATAAAACCTAGCGATGACAAGTCTTTCAAATTCTGCAATTGAAAGGAATGAGAACTAAAAAGGTCAAAGAAGATTATACAGCTCTTACCTTCATTTTCTCAAATCCTGGAATGGGGCAGCGTCTTCTTCAGTGCTCTCGGGATGATAGACCTGTTCTGTTCGTTATACGTAGAGCGTTGATTGAATTTTTACGGCATGTGGTTTCTTTCGATTGTAGAACTTCGCTTCGGTTGCTTGTGGCCTTCAGACTTTCGCTCGAGAAGCTTATTAGGAATGAACCACCGTTCTTGTTGTATTAACAGGAACAGCTTTCTATACCATCAACTAGGGTTAATCAATACTATAACAGCATCTAATATTTTTAATGATTGACCTAAACAACTATTTGTAACAGAGAGGCAAAACAGTAGGTGGTGAGAGGTTTGGAGACATGCTCGCTCACTGAGAGTCGAGAAGAACCAGCAAAACTTTCTGTTAGGGCCCCTAAAATATATGGAAGACCGTAGTTTAAGTATGCCAGTATCGTTTTCACTATCTATTACGTCTCATTTTAATAACTATCATCAAATGAAAACTTTTTATCGTTTCTTCGACCACAGACGTAGGCGTAATCTGTTTCCTGGTAATTCAAGGTCCTGGTAATTCAAGGTCCTGGTAATTCAAGGCCCTGGTAATTCAAGGCCCTTCCATCATATTGCTTGATATCTATAAAAATAAGTTGGTTGCATAGATCCCTTTGAGTACCCCTGATCTGTTTACCCCCTCCCCTTCCCTCCCCCTCCCATCAAGTGTCAAGCTATTATAGTGAATTCTTCCACTATTGTTGATTCCACGTATTCCATCTATTCTATCATAACAATTTACAATTTATATACTTGTCATTGCATGTTACAGAGAATAACAAACTATAAAGAATTCCAAACGAGATTTAATTATTTTAGAAAACATATTTCCCCATAATTCATTGCGCTTCACATATCTTTCGATGCTTGACTTGTAAACAGTCATACAATTCAATACAATGGAAGTGGCCTTCATGATAGAAGTTATGATACCTTTGATGCCCCCAATTTTTAGAATAATCACCAGTTACTTAGAAAATAGAAATATCACGGATATTAAGGAGTTCCACTGTGAATAACGTGTGTCAAGACGAAATGACTACGAGTCAATTTACAGCTAGGATTTGACTTTCTCCGCTTGTCGACGAGTTTTGCATTTCAATTGATACTACTTGTACCGTAGTGCTACTTCAGCTAATAGGTACGACCTATTTACTGAAAAGTAAAGTCAGACAGCTCGAAGTCACATCTACTTCAATCTGAAAATTGTACCAATCCTTTAATCAATATACTGCAGAGCATTCGTTGGAAAATTGAGGAGTGCTGAATCTTTCAGGGGCCCACAAATTAAGTCAAGCCGGAATGTAAATTATGGAGGGTATTTCGAATCGGGGGAAGGGAGCTTCACACAAAAACAGCTTTAGTAAAAGGCTTTGGGCTCATTGCAAATTGAGGCAAGCATAGTTTCTTGTAGCGGCGGGCTTGAACAAAGTAAACACGAACTTATAAAATTCAATGACTCAACACCCCTTTTAATGTAAATCATAAATATACCAATACATGAATCCTTGTAATATATAAAAAATTTCATAAAAAGAAGTATTCGAGTATTCACAAAATAAATTGGTACAGGGAGGAGGGAACATGAAGAAATGGCAATGACACAATGGGAGGATCTATCCACAGCATGAACTATTAAAAAATATAACATCTCATAGATTTTCCACTTATAGAAAACTATAAAAGAAATATTTTTCAAGCTTTATAATATAATTTAAGATAACTGCTTTTTTCTTATTATGAATGCGAATTATCAACATCATGACTTTATAAAACCACGACAACCTCTGGTCAAGTGTTAATAGGAATGTTTTATTATTTTAAAAGTTTTCCCAATTGTAAGAAAATGTTTTGGTTGAGTGTAATCACCAGAAAGAATTTATTACCTAAGTGGGTTGGGGAGGGGAAGGATCAACCCTTTCACTGACCATAATGACGTCATCTACTTTATGAGTCCCTATGTACCTACGAGGTCATGCAATATTGAAAGGTCAACGAATTCCACTGATCATACTCTTGTAATCAACTAACAGCTTCTTGGGTCAAACATAAATTTGTTTAATCTTGACACGAGAATTCAAGAGAAGATATTGCTCAAAGTTCTGTTTGGGCTTATTTACATGCATCTCGTAAAATCAAGTAAAGAGAAATCTATGGTTATAAAAGATTTCATGCTTGATTTAAAAAGGCCTAAATTTAATTAGCAAATTTAACACAGTGACTGCATTCCAAAGAACGTTGTTTATACTAGTTACGGTTGGTCTTTTATACTACTTATCAGTAAAGTGCAAGATTCCCATTTAATATCAGAGCAAAAGGAACAAACTTTTTTCTTTCTCTTTTAGTACTGAGTGTTGGAGAAGGCACATGTATAAGTCAATGACATAAGGAGACACATACCCCTCCTCCCGTCCCCTCCCCTCTCGTATTAACATACAATGTCATTATAGGAAATTATTCCACTAACATTGCTGTGATGAAGATTTACAACTTACATACTTGACATTGCATGTCACAGGGAATAACAAAGTACCAAGAAGTCCAAACGGGATTTAATTATTGTAGAAAACATATTTCCCCATAATTCATTGCGTTTTACACATCTTTCGAGGCTTTACTTGTAAACAATCATACAGGTCAATACAATGCAAGTGTCATTCATGATCGAAGTTATGATACCTGCGATATCCTCAATTTTAGAATACTCACCAGTTACTTAGAGAATAGCAATATTACGGATATTATGGGGTTCCACTATGGATAATGTGTGCCAAGAGGAAATGGTTGCGAGTTAATTTATGACGAGTTTGCATTTTAATTGATACTAGTTGTACTGTATTGCAACTTCAGCTAATGAGTAGAATGATAAACTGCAAACTAAAGTCAGACAGCTCGAGGGTTTCACTTCAATTTTGCAAAAGCCCTGATTGGAGGCTGTTATAAAAACGATCCAGTAGTAGTAAAGATACTACACTAGTTAATTCATTTTATAAATTCACCGTTTTTAAATATCCAAGCAGACAGACAAGTGGGCATTAAGAGGTTCGTGGTCAAATGCAACTGCTAACAAAGATTTGATTGGATTAGCTGTAATATTTACTTGAAAAAATATATTCTAACATATAAACATATTGTAACAATTATGTGCGGTATTAAAATGTGAAGATACCCTGTCAGCAAACAATAACATCAACGTACGTTCAAGAAAAGTTCTTGACGTTACACCTATAAAGTCAGGTCTACTTCAATTTGAAAAAATGTGGGAATTATTTTAACATACTGCATAACTTTAATTGGAAAATTGAAAGATGCAGAATTTTAAAGGGGCCTGAGAATGAAGTAAAAGCAGATTGTAGATTTAGGAGAGTATTACGAATCGGGGAAGGGTCTTCACACAACAAATGCTTTAGTAATAAGATTTGGGCTCATTGCAATTTGAGGCAAGCATAGTTTCTCGCTGCGGCGGGCCCGAATCAAGTATACGAATTTATTAAATGTAGTTACCCACTAACCTTTTTAATGTAAATCAACCCGTGATTACTTTTAATCTAGTAAAATTGTCAGAAAAAGAAGTATTCGAATATCTACAAAATAAATTGGTACAAGGGGGAGGGATCATGGAGAAATGGCAATGACACAATGGAACGATCTAACGCCAACAAGAAATATTGAAAAATAAAACATATAAATTCGGAGGTAAAGGTACATGTAGTATCCTTTGTACATTTGCTTCTGCATATTTTGGCGTAGCAACACGACGGGTAGTAGAAAAAGTAGTAGTGGTAACAGTAGAAGTAGTTGTTGTTGCTGCTGTATTTGTAGTAATAGCAGCAGCAACATCAGTAGTAGTAGTAGTCGTAGTTGTAGTAGTAGTAGTAGTAGTAGTAGTAGTAGTAGCAGTAGTAGCAGTAGTAGCAGTGGCAGTGGTAGTAGTAGTTACTGTTGTTGTATTTGTATCAGTAGTTATAGTAGGAGTAGCAGCAGCTGTAGTAACATCAGTAGCAGTACCAGCAGCAGCACAGCTGCAGTAGTTGGGGTTTTTTAGGGTTGTTTTTAGTCGACCGCAGTCGGACGCAACACGAATGCTCTTCTCTCCTCAGCTTCTACCACTGCAGTTAGAGGTGGGCGCCACTCCTATCCCAAGTCAAGTTTTTGACCAGTAGTAATAGTACCAGTTTTTGTCGCTGTATATGAAGCAGCAGTAGGTGTATCAGTGGCAGCAGTAGCACAAAGGCATTAGTAGTAGCAGCGGTAGTAGTGAAAATAGTAGTAGTACATGAACTAGTACTAGTAGCAGTAGCTGCAGTAGTAGTAGTAGTAGTAGTAGTAGTAGTAATAGTAGTAGTACTAGGAGGACGAGAGGCACAGCGGTAGTAGTAGCGGTAGTAGTAGTAGTAGTAGTAGTAGTTACTGTTGTTATCGTATCTGTAGCAATAATAGCAACAGCAGCAGCAATAGCAACAATAGCAGCAGCAGCAATAGCAGCAGCAATAGCAACAATAGCAGTAGTAGCAGTAGCAGTAGCAACAGCAGCAGTAGCAACAGCAGCAGCCATAGTACTAGTGTTAGTGGTACTAGTAATAGCAGTGTTGTAGTAGTGGTACTAGTAGTAGTAGCAGTGGTAGTTGTACTACCAGTAGTAATAATATTAGTAGTCATAGTAGTGGTGTTAGTATTAGTAGTGGTAGTCGTTGCAGTGGTATTAGTAGTAGTAGTAATAGTAGTAGTAGTAGCAGTAGCAGTAGCAGTAGTCGTAGTGGTCGTAGTGGTACTAGTAGTAATAGTAGTTGTAGTAGTAGTAGTAGTAGTAGTAGTAGTAGCACCAACACGGCAAGCAGGAGCAGGAGCAAGAACAGGAAGAGGAGCAGGAGCATACGTAGTAGTAGTAGTTTTTCAAGTGGTATTTAAATAAGATTAAGTACTATTAGTAATACAACAATATCTACTCTTTTTAATAATCCACTAAAACTATGTTATGTAATAAAAGGGCGGAAAAGTAGGTGGTGGCAGGTGTGGGGAAATGCTCGCTCACTGACTGCCAAGCAGAATCAGCAATACTTTATGTAAGGGGCTCTAAAATAGTAGGCCGTAGTTGAAGTATATCAATATCGTTTTTATTACATATTACGCCTGATTTTAATGATTTTAAACAAATCAAAACCTTACATTGTTTTTAAGACCACAGACTTATGGGTACTCTACTTCCTGATAATTGAAGGACCTGCCATCACATTGCTTGATATCCATAAAAATTTGTTCATCTGTTTGATTCTAAATGACAAATAGCATTTGTAGACATTCGAAAACATTGCCTACGCTATTCACAAATATTATCATTAATATTTTTCAGATTTTCAGACTGGAACCTAATCTACAGCCCCTTAATTTTTTGCCACAGACGAGTGGTAAAATTACCTAATGCGTTACATAACAGCACTGAAAATCCCTATAGGTAACTTGCGGAAAGTAAACATAATTAAGATCAAGAGGGGATGCTGCTTAAGTTTCTGGTTGGGCATAGTTACATGTTTCCCCTTAAATCAAGTAAAAAGAAACAGCATCAATTTATGGATATGTAAGATTTGAAGCTTGAAAACGCCTAAATTTAAGAAGGAAATTTAACACAATGACTACTACGTTATTTATTCATGCTAATGTTAGTCTTAAGTAATATTTATCAGTTAAGTTGTAAGGTTCTCTTTTTAATTGAAGCAAAAGAAGTGAAATTAATACAGAATGTTAGAGGAGGTGCATGTATTCATAAGTCAATAATGTAAACAGACACATATCTCTCCTCCCCTCCGATCCCCTCCCCCTCCTCCTAACATGTAATGGCAATATAGGGAGCTATTTTGCTAACGTTGCTTACACTCGTCCTATCTATTCTACCATTAAGGTTTACAATTTATATATTTGGCATTTTATGATACCCGGAAGAACAAACTACGAAGAACTCCAAACGAGATTTAATTATCGTAGAAAACATATTTCCCCATAACTCATTGTGCTTTACGCATCTTTCGAGTCCTCATTTGTAAACAATCATACAAATCAATACAACGTAGTTGCCTTTCATCGTCAAAGATATGATACCTTTCATTTACTAAATTTTGGAATAATCACCGTCTACTTAGAGAATAGAAACATTACGGATAATAATGGGGACCACTATAGACAATATGGGTTAAGAGTAAATGATTACGAGTTAATTTACAGCTCGAATTTGACTTTCCACGTTTGTCGACGGGTTTGCATTTTAATCGATACTAATTGTACCGTATTGCTACTTCAGCTATTAGGCAGACCGATTTACTAGAAACTAAAGGCAGTCAGCTCGAGGTTTTGCACTGTTGCATTTGTTGCAGAGTTTTATAAAAACGATCTAGTAGTTGTGAATATACTACACGAGTTAAATTACCCTTTCCCTCTGTTAGTCATAGCTGGCTGGCTTTAATCATCTTCAAAATTGCATAGTAGCCAAATACAGCATTGACAACTTTGCGCTTTGCCTCCTCCCCCTTATCTCTTTGCTTTTCCCTGATAGTTGTGTTAAGCTACATTTCAACAGCCTTTATCACTTAATGAAGAATGTGGACGCAAGAAACCACCTACACGTACCTCAATTGCATGAAATTCTTGGCGGAATTGCCTTACCAACAAACATTTTGTATTTTTCAATACACTCTCGTCTACTAGCTTATAAATATTATGCCTCTGCTCCCTTACAGTAACGGAAGGGATAGCTTTCACTGCACAATAGTACAGACAGTATCACTATCAAAAAGGTACGTAGATTATTGGATGGCAATACCACGTGTTCTGGGTTATGACTCATTCCCTCGAAAAATATGATTAGCAATTTATTATCTTTGTATCATTGACAGAGGCTATATGTTCCGTCTTAAAATGTCCTTATCACAGCTATGGACTATTTATCATAAAATTACTTACTCTCTTATTTTGTTTGGGCCCGCTCTCATATTAACTCGCCTAACTATCTACTGCAAAATGACGCAATTATACAATTGTTACCATAAATTTAACTTTTAACCCCAAAAGAAACAAAAAGACAACTTTGCACGAAAAAGGGTAACTTGAAAATTTGCCTCCCCCTCCTTCCAAAGAGGAACAAAAGATGTTTCAAATAAAGTTTTCAACAATTCAAAGTTCGCTTTAAATGCCATTAGGTAGTATTTCCTGCCCTTCTTCTCCACTAAATACATCTTGCTCCAGTATCCTATCTGTTCTTATCGAGCCAGCGTCGTCATGTATACCTTTTATCAAATAATCCTTTTGTAACATTTATATGCACCATTTAATAAAAGTATTATTTATAAACATTAATATATAACAGCTTAGAATTCCTGATGTAAACTTTTCGATTGTCTTATGTGCATTACCCAGCCCCCACCCGACCAATTCGTGGCATAAACCCTGCGTCGTACCACTAGTGGAAGTCCGATTACAATTTCTTAATTGTATTCCTAAGGCATTGTAAAACGTTGCTCCTAGTAACGAGATATTTGGATACTTCTAAACTGCAAGGAATTTTGGGAATATTTCTTTTCAAGAAAATTTTACATCCAGTTGGAAGCCCAATTACAATGTAGTCACTTGCATTCCTAAGGTATTGTGTTGTCAAACTATACATTCTTAACTATGCACGCGTTTCTTTGGAATTACTTTTGTATGTTGCTCCTTGGAGGGTTCTCTTTCAGTTCAAATAAATACCAAATCCCGCCATTTGATTGTATTTCTCGTCATTCCATATTTAAGTTGCAACGAGAGGACGTGTGGCGTTTGCAAGAAGCTCAACTACCCAAAGATGACAACACAACGTGTTGCGAATGCCGTTCAAGAATACACAAAGTCGACAATGCAGAAGCTATGCCAGTTAATGAAATTGATGTAAAAGCCACGGATGATTCATGATCGAAGAACCAAAGAAAAATAAAAGAAAATCTCAAGATCGCCTTGATTAACGATGTAAATCATCAAACAGCACGCGACTAACATGATATGGGTATCAAAGAAGACGCTGCTCTATCCAATGAAATAATGAGTATGCCAATCGAAGAACTCAAAGATGTTAAGGTAACGATGGCATAGTTTTCTTGATCTTCTCCTATAACAGATGAGCTTTACTTGTCAACTCGCTTAAAAATACGTATCGTCAGTTATCAGATAGTTTGATTGGTATACTGGTTACAATCATACGCACGAAAAAGGCACGAAGAAAATTAATCTGTCCATTGTTTGTCTGTTAAGAAGAAACAAACGGAAAATGCGTTCAGTCGATCTTACTTCAACCGTATCCGTTATTTGTATGTTGCCAAATTATCACATAGTTGAATATTTAGAGGTAATTCTTGTTACACTTACAGAATTATAGGCGTTCTCTTATTCGTCATTTATCGCCAGAATGTAAAAGTTTCTCGTACTAGACAATAACTGTTTTAAATTTCATTTATTCTAGATAAAACAAGGCACAGATGAAAATTGAGGTAGAAGATGAAGATGAAAACGCCTGCATCAAGAGGTGGCAGTAGAGCAATTGGATCAATTTTCAATGTATAGGTATACATTCTGACATTTCCTACCTGATTTCCTTACGTTTCTCTACCCTTACACTTAGAGACAAGTACTGACCTTTTACAGTACCATTGACGAGCAGTATTAACTATTAAGAGCTTTTCACATGCTGCCAGTATGGTAAAATGGATCTTGCTTAATTTTCCTCCTGAATCTGAAAGTGTTAAGGTTTTGCTTCGAAAGTCTATTCACAACGTCTCTTATAAGTACAGAATAACACCCATAAAATAATTGAACTTCAGACCTTGTGAGGGAAAAATTATCAGCCTGAAGTTTGGGAAAGCTCTTTTTCGTAAAAGTAGAGAGACTTAAGAGAAGGCAAATTCTACCATCTAATATTCAGGTCTGTTCATTACTTTGAATCAGAAATGTGATAGCAATTTAGATAATCGAGAATGGAAGAATTTGGTTTTTCTCTTAGAAGATTTTTAGAACTTTTACTAATAATGGACACTTGACGAAGCATAAGGTTTAGACAAGAACTAAAAAAGAGGCACCACCTGGTATAAATTTGATTGAAAGTGAAAAATTTACAAAAGACATTCGCCTTCTTGGCACCAGATTATAAACATCTTTCAACATTTGAAGTTTCAATTATAATGCCACCAATTTTTGCTAAATCGAGTACTCTAGCTAAATGCATCAGTAGTTTAAATCATAAGTGATTCATCTATTTTAGATAAATTCGGAGTATGTATTAGTATTAAGTGTGATATTATGTTTTTCTTAGGCTAATATTTTCTTGCTAGACACCTCTCCACATATCTATATGTGCATTGTGAAACAAATTGATCAATAACTGTTGTACGACTTTACTTGTTTTGTTTGTCTTCGGTTACTAGACGAAGACGTAAGAAAATCATCTCGGATACGTTTTGATTGAGAGCAGGGTTATATTTCAATCTGACCAAAATCTGGAACAACGCCGTCTCCTGACGAAAGCCATATGATCAAATGAGGATAAGGAGTTATGGAAACTCTGTGCACATCTTTTACAGTTTTTACTTTTGCAATGTTTAGGAGTAGATCACAAATCATTAAGACTGCATGACTGTGTTGCTGTACTTTAAATTGTTCATAAGGTACTGCTGTTCCGTTTTAACATTCTAGCAGTTTTGAATTTATTTTCATTCTAAATTAACAGGAGTACCTAGTTACATTTAATTTATAACCCGAATGCAAATTTGCACGAAAGGCCTGATACAAAGAGAAATCCACATTAAAAATTCACTTGAGATATCAGAGGCAGTGTTCAACAAATGGCAACAGCCACTGTGTGTTCTTCCGACAGTAATCTTGATACTGCGGAATAGTAGTTTACGGAATGCGTCAATTAGTTGTGTTTCCCTCTTTGTTTGCTTTATAGGGACAGATATTGATATGACTTGGATTATGCCATGTAAAGTAACAAACTACGTCAACGTACTACATGTCCATATATTTTATTCATCTGTATCTTGCCCAGTATTGGGATACAGTTTTTTTCATTGCCTTCACTCTACCTTTGATTGTTTACTTATAGCATTGTTATTATGCTGGTTTCAGAGAAGAATCATCTTGCTAAGGACTGCATCGACGGACATTTAACCAAGAAATCAAAAAATATTGCTGCGCATAATTTCGCTTATAATTTTGACATTTACTTTTTATGTTACAGAACTCAGGTAAGAATTTCAAAGTAGTTTTGCATGGTTACCATATAATGGACGACAAAAGGTATCAATGTTTCATGTTATTAATGACAATTGTTACACTTCTCGCGAAATGGCTTACTCTTTGTTCATTCTTTTTAAATTTACTTTCATTAGTTTGCTACACCATAATTTAACATTCATTTTAACAATTTCCCTTATTATTTAAAATATATTTTGTCCCATCAGGGTATGTAAAATGTGAACCCCTATCATCATGGCTAAATATCTTCCTATTGCTCTTCTTTTATATTCATGTTTTTTAGTTTGCGGCACATAATTTGGTGATTAATTTACCCATTTTATACATATTTGAAAAATGTATTTGTTGCATTAGTCTATGCTACATTCTAAAGTCAATCATCAAGGTTAAATATATTGCTATGCTCCTTCCTTTTTATTTATTTTGTATTTTCTAATTAGTATTTTCATGACCATAACAAAATGCTTCACTTCAACGTCATTTTTTGTTGTACTTGATACAAAATATTCATACCACTATAACCATTCTTTATAACCAAATTCCAATTATTTCAATTCTATCCTTTTCCGAGTTTCCATTTATTATGCCCATAGTTCTCCTTGTTCTATGCTCTGTCTTGAATTTTACTAATTTATGAAAATTTGTTCCGGGGTCAAAATCAAAGTCTATCAACATGATAATAATTCTTTTCTCCTTATGTTTATTATCGTGGTCATTTTATCAAATTGTACATCCTTTCACAACAAATTTTACTGATCATTATTATGCAAATATTAATCTCACCTCCTCTATTTTTATTCCATTTCATTTTTTATTTTGAATCACCATAATGTAATGTAAATTGTCATTTTCATTTATCAATAAATTTCTTTTTTATACTCTCTATTTTATATTCTTACCACACTGATATCATGCACAGCTTCTATACATAATAACATCGTTCTGCTATACCACATTTCAATCTGCATTTTTGTATCGCATATTATCAATCGGTATTATACAAGTCTTAATTCATTTCATCTATTTTCATTAAATTTACATTTCTATTTTGAAATATATTGATTATAGTTTCGTTATTTCTATTCATAAATTCATACATACATTCATACATATATACATACATAAAGAACATACAAATAGACAGACAGATTGAGGCTTATAGTATACTCCCTCTTTCGTTTTCTTACCACTTTGCTATGGTTTTCATTATTTGTATATAAAGGTATTTTTATAGTCTCCTATACCAAATTCTAATGTTTATGTAATGATTATTATGCAAATCAAGATTTTACTTTATCTTTCCTCATTTCATTCACTATTTTCTACATAATTTAATGTAATTCTCAGTTTTTGTATATAATGCCTTCTTTATATTCTCCTATACCAAAATATAATGTCTATTTTTATATTACATATCAGTTACGATTATTATGCAGATCAAACTTTTACCTTATCTTTCTTCGTTCTATTTCCATGTATCATTTTGAAATACCATATCTTTATGTAAAGTGTAATTATTCATTCATTTCATGCTTTTTACTTAATATTCTTACTACATTCCCATAATGGTCATTTTCTGTATATAATATCATCTTTATATTTAATATAATTATCTATACCAAATTCTAATGTTTATTTTTATATTACAGTTAAGAGATAGTTATTATGCAGATCAAAATTTTACTTTATCTTTCTTCATTCAATTTACTATTATCTACATAATTTCAATGTGTGGTTTTGTATCAAATGTAAGTTATTGTTATTATGCAGATTTTAATGCATGGTTTTATTGCTGCTATAATTATTTCATTTATTCATTAATTATTTATATTTTCATACTGTATATTACCCTATTTCAATAATGCTACTTTTTGTATATTAGCTTCGTATCTTCCTATATTTCATTGGCTTTCTTCTTACACACCATGTCTTTATTTTATTTTATATTTCAATATTTTTTCATGAAATTGCTATTTCATTACGATCCTGTATATAACATTTATATTATTATAAATGCTAATATATATAATATAAGCTATTCTTTACTCCCCATTATATTCTTACTGCTTCTATTATCCATATTGCGGTGCCTTTTGTCATACTATTGTTCTCTTTTTTACTACTTTCTCCTCTTACACAACACAGCGTTTCCATGATAACTGTTTTGCTTGCTTAAATATTTAAAATGGCAATTTTGCTGTATCAATCTTCACCTAATTTTTTACTTCTAAAATCACGATTACATTTATTTACCATATATCTCCTATATTTTTAGTCCAATTAACAAGAATCAAATTGTATCTTTTCTTCATTCTACAACACTGTATTGCTATGGTTACTATAGCGGTTGTTTTCATTCTTGTTTTCTTCACATTTCAATCCATAGTTTTTAATTCAATTTCAGTGATCTTCACTATAACTTTTTCCCGTTCATTACATGTCTTTGACTTTGTATTGTGCTACATCGCATTTCTACGACTTTGTTTATCATACAAATCCTCATTCATTTCGTGTGTTTTGTTAATCCCATTGCCATGTGTCTCGTATTACTTTTGTTCTGACCTTGTTCTTTCATTGTTTAAGAGTAGGGTCAGTTTCTATACAACGTCGTCATATTAATTATCATTATCTTTACGTAAACTTGCTCTCAACTCTTACTACACCACATTTCTATTTTACTTTCACATTTGTTTATCTTTTCTACCATCATCATTGCATTGAATTTTATTCATTATATTCTATATTTTTGCTGCCTTAGATCTTTTCTCGTATTATACTGTCAACCATCATGCTAAGTTTTTGTACCAAATCGTTATATTTATCATCTTTTTGTTTGTCTAATTATGCTCTTTGCTTTTACTACACCACATTTCTATTTAACATTCACTCTTGTTTATTTCCTCTATCATCAAAATTGCTTCTAATTTTAATTTTTTCATTCCCTAATTTTGCTGCAATTGTTCTTTCACACATTGCTTTCACACGTATCTCGCTATTCTCTTTGTTACTACTACGCCACATTTCTATGATTACTTGCATGGTTACTTAACGTTTCTATCATCATGTTTGCATAGGAAACATATTCTTTATACTTATAGTTTGTTGTCTTCATTCTTTCACAAATTTAAACGTCAATCATCATGGTCAGTATTATACTTAACATGCTTTTACTATGTTACACTGCGCTATTCCCTGATTTTACTGTTCACTGTTTTGCATTTCATTCTTTTGCGTGGTTGTTCTTTCTGTTATTCATCCTATATCTTCTTGTTCATAATTTTGCAATTTTACATTTTCACAT
Source organism: Alatinidae sp. Z8VKAUB7J3 (assembly GCA_010016025.2). Lineage (NCBI taxonomy): Eukaryota > Metazoa > Cnidaria > Cubozoa > Carybdeida > Alatinidae > Alatinidae sp. Z8VKAUB7J3. The sequence continues at coordinate 1,149,401 of JAAAKM020000498.1, forward strand.
TCTACTTCTTCCTTGTTGTTAATGTGGGTGGTCCATATGCTTCTTACTTACTACTTCTAGTTTTAGACAGGTTGAGTAGCTAGTTTGTTGAGTATGCAATGAGGTAGGTAGAGTAGGTAGCTAGTTCGTTAGTAGATAGTTAGGTAGTTAGGTAGAGGAGGTAGGTATGAAGGTAGGTAGGTAGATAGGTAGATAGGTAGTCAGGTAGGTAGAGTAGGTAGAGTAGTTAGGTAGGTAGGTAGTTAGGTACAGTAGGTAGGCAGGTAGGTAGAATAGTTAGGTAGGTAGGTAGAGTAGTCAGGTAAGTAGAGTAGATAGTTAGTTTGGCAGAGTAGGTAGGGTAGGGTAGGGTAGGGTAGGGTATGTAGAGTAGTCAGGTAGGTAGAGTAGAGTAGAATAGGTAGGTAGGTAGCTAGTTAGGTAGAGTAGGTAGGTAGTCAGGTAGCTAGGTAGAGTAGTCAGTTAGGTAGGGAGAGTAGATAGTTAGCTAGCGTAGGTAGTTAGGTAGAGTAGTTAGGCAGAGTAGTCAGGCAGGTAGAGTAGGTAGTTAGTTTGGTAGAGTAGTTAGGTAGGGTAGGTAGAGTAGTCAGGTAGGTAGAGTAGTTAGATAGAATAGGTAGAAAGGTAGGTAGGTAGTCAGGTAGCTAGTTAGAGCAGTCAGGTAGGTAGGTAGAGTATTTAGGCAGAGTAGTCAGGTAGGTAGAGTAGATAGTTAGGTAGTTAGGTAGAGTAGAGTAGTTAGGTAGAATAGGTAGGTAGGTAGCTAGTTAGGTAGAGTAGTTAGGTAGGTAGGTAGTCAGGTAGCTAGGTAGAGTAGTCAGGTAGGTAGGTAGGTAGAGTAGGTAGTTAGCTAGCATAGGTAGTCAGGTAGAGTAGTTAGGCAGAGTAGTCAGGCAGGTAGAGTAGGTAGGTAGGGTAGGTAGTGTAGTCAGGTAGGTAGAGTAGTAAGGTAGGTAGTTAGATAGAATAGGTAGTCAGGTAGCTACGTAGAGTAGTCAGGTAGGTAGGTAGAGTAGGTAGCGTAGGTAGTTAGGTAGAGTATTTAGGCAGAGTAGTCAGGTAGGTAGAGTAGATAATTAGTTTGGTAGAGTTGTTAGGTAAGGTAGGTAGAGTAGTCAGGTAGGTAGAGTAGAGTAGTTAGGTACAGTAGGTAGGTAGGTAGGTAGAGTAGTTAGGTAGAGTACTTAAGTAGGTAGGTGGGTAGTCAGGTAGCTAGGTAGAGAAGTCAGGTAGGTAGGTAGAGTAGTTAGCGTAGGTAGTTAGGTAGAGTATTTAGGCAGAGTAGTCAGGTAGGTAGAGTAGATAGTTAGTTTGGTAGAGTAGTTAGGTAAGGTAGGTAGAGTAGTCAGGTAGGTAGAGTAGAGTAGTTAGGTAGAGTAGGTAAGTAGGTAGTTAGGTAGATTAGGTAGGTAGGTACGTAGGTAGGTACGTAGGTAGGTAGGTAGAGTAGTTAGGTAGAGTACTTAAGTAGGTAGGTGGGTAGTCAGGTAGCTAGGTAGAGTAGACAGGTAGGTAGAGTATGAAGTTAGGTAGCATTGGTAGTTAGCGTTCTCTTGACATTCTTTTTTATTAATTGGTTTTTAATAGGCAGTGCTACTTGCTTCATTATTACTATCATCATCTTCATCGTCAGCTTTTGTTCGTGCTACTACTTGAAGATGGCCTCCATGAAGCCTTTAATCTTTGTTTAACCTGCACCATAATTGGCTATGAACTACGTGCTTCTTTAGTTGATGCCTGCGGCGTGCATTTCGAATATTGCTAGGTCTTTGCCATCGTCCAAGCGTTTATTTAGATGTACTCTTAGCAAATACGTTGCCAGATAACTTGTCTATAGTCACTTTACTATTTTTGATTTCCTTATAACACGTTTTACTTTCGTAGGTTTTCTGACTGTTACATTTCTATACTTTAATTTTGTGGTTCTATAAAGTATGGAGATTTTCATGCCCCTTTAGGTATTTTACAACTAAAGATAGATTAAAGGTAGATTAAAGATAGCAATTACAGTATTTATAAGGAGTAAATTCAGATATTACACGTCTTCTTTCATCTACTACCCTTCGATAAAAGCCTGAGATTTATGTAGAGGAAGTTAATCTGATCTAGTCATCTGATCCTGTTGTAACCTCTGTATCACCTCGACAAAAAAATACCTTATTGATAGTTAACCAACGTTACAATTATTATACCTAAAGGGGTAGACTCACTACTACAGATCAGAGATAAGAAATGATTTAATGTCTTGACAAGTTAGCACCAGTCATATTTTCATTACTTAGGTGTATATTTTCCCATTGCACGCTTATTATCATACTTGTTCAAACACACAGCTAATAACCCCTTTAAATAATAATGAGTAAAGATAGGTGACGACCTCTAGCTGTAGTAGCAAGAGCCTTTGTGTCTCGTAAGTTTGCAGGTAAATTAGCCATCAGTGTGGCCCCAGTAATATTCTAGCAAAATAACTTCAGATAAAAAATCCCGTTCTTTTAGTAGTGCTGTCTCTAATAAGTTGGGCACCTTAAACTAGATTTGAAGTGCCGCCCCTTTAGAGACAGTACATTGTGGTTGTTACTGTATCAGTCGTGCTAACTGCAAATGAGCCATCGAGAATTAAAACAACAACAAAGATGGCTACATTGCAATTATAGTTTGTACCTGTGTGCTTGAAAGTCAGTAATCAATTGCTTCTAGCTGTATTCTCTATTGCGCAAAGTAATCGTACAACTAAAAATTTTCGAAGCGCTTAAAAACTAGGTATACATTGAGTATGGTAGAAGAGCCAATATTAGCTATTGCTAATTTTCATTGCAACACTATGATTTCAGTCAGTCAGCTCTGGATAGTTTTAGGTCTACTTTAGACTATTAAGTAACCAGACCCAAGCAAAGAAAAGCCTTATGTTATTTTTAAAGCACGATGCGGTCGAATGTTCTCTAAGGGGCTGTCAACAGATGGTCCATACTACGACACTCAGGTCGTAGAGAGACTTGGGTCATCGTTAATAGTTTCACTGAGTCGCTCAAGACTGAGTTGACTGATGTAAAATTAAGCATGTTTAAACATGAGTAAGATATAGGTGTGAATTATACTATATTCTATTTTAGCTTCGGATTAGAGGAAGAAACTATCCATACATTGGCCTAAAGAAGAATGACTAACATATTTGTTTTGCTTTTTGCTTTGAATAGCTTGCTGACCACACCGAGTGAGCTGTCGTCTTTGCAAAACGTACGCAGGTTTAATTTAAAACAAGTATAAACTGTAGTGAGAAATAAAGATTCTTAAAATAAATTTATGTTATAGACCAAATTCTAAATTTCAGATTTAAAGGCAAAACTAATCTAACAATGACCTAACAAGAAATGACTAATACAATTGTTTTACCATCTGTTGTAACCATCTCAATTAAAAGTACTGTCTCACTCTTAGTTTACGAAAAGATCAGTCTGATAAGAAACGATTTTAGCAATTGGTGGTGATAAATGCGCCTCCATTTATGAATTTAAACGGAAACACAATTTCAGATTAGTTCTATCGAAATGAGAAGACCTGTTGTTGTCCGCAGACTTATCAACTTCAAGACTTTCCGCCGTTCTTTGTTTTTAGTCAGGGACAGGTACAGGGACGCTTCTGCTAATTTTTACATCTGTTTACATGAAGAGTGCAACTGTAATGTGATAAGAACACTTTTTGAAATCAAGTACATATCCAAAGAAAAATAAATTCAGGCATTGAAATTGACATCGAGGGACTTTCACGGTAAGTTTATGCTAACAGTGATTTCTAATGCAGTTATATATTTCATTCTTCAAATTTTTAAAAATTGTTTGAGTCGGTTATTGTCACTATAATTTTAATATGATTTTATTTTATTTAAATACAGAATGAGTAAATATCATCGGGCTAAACCAATGTAAAACATCCGAAGGAGAAGGTTGTTAAAGTATCACTATTTTGGCGACCATTGAAGCAAGGTTTTTACCAATTAGATAGACAAAAGGGATTGTAAACTCGCAGCTTCAATGCATAGTTTTTTATTTTTCGGTAGGTATTTAACTAAAATGCAGATTTATAAATACAGAAGGAATTTAATTACTCAAGGCTTAGAACTTTCAAAAACATTATTTTCTTTAAAAAAATGACACAGCGACAACATAGTAATGACAGGAGTTCAATGCGATCGAAGTATTGTCAATGATATTTGTACAAGTCTGTTTGGGTGCACACAGCTAAAAAATGGCAAGGATAGCTAAACCAATCATTTTTTTGTTGTTGATTATATGTTAATTTAGTGTAGATTAGCAGAGGAGTACAATCATTATCACCCTGTGAAATACTTACTATCGGGATGCATCCGATTTAAAAAGTGATGCTGAATAGATAGGTGTACACTGAGGTCCATCTTTAAGATCCTTTATTTCACTATTAATGACAATTGATATCACTCCCAAGCATCTCAGTAGGCAGATAGGCTGCACTTGCATAGAAACTGTAATAAAATGGGAACTAACAGGTACTTTGTGAAAATGAAAACATGAATTTTGCAAAATCATAATGATACAGTCTAACATAAGCAAGATTACTTAAAAGTAGTTGTGTCTGGATAGTAATCTTACAAAGTGCTCGAAGTTTAAATTTCAAACTTAAGAACAACCGGAGATGCTTTTCAGTTATTAAAGCAGCACTCCTATATACACTGCAATAATACGAGCATATATTTCAAATAAATATACTATAGATGAACAACTTGTCCCCATTGGATTATTTAATATTGAGTTTAACTTTTTTTTTCTACAATTACTAAAAGATTGGTAAGAATAATGAAAAAAACCCACCAACTTTGAAAAATAAACAGGAGCGATGTATGCTACAATTTTCTATATTCCGTAAAGACTACGACAGATAGTTCTGAGGTTTCCATTAGGGAGCCCTTAACTCATCTATAAGTTAAGCAATCAATCAATCAGAGTGCTTTACCAGCTGCCTGGCGTAAGTGGTAATCCTATTCTTCTTTTTCTGCTGCTTTCAAGCCAGCCAGAGCGCAGATGGGATTATCTTTCCAGCCTACCCAGTAATGTTCGTCTCCTTCGTCCTCGAGTCACTCAATGCCATCTGTAGGTGCAGGGTGGATTGCAGAGAACTAATTTCCCTCACTTTATAAAAAGAGAGGGACATAACATCATTACCTGGTTATGTCTTTGACACCTGTAATTTATGTTAACAAATTGTACTGGGTTTGACAAATTCCAACATCCGTTCAATCAAAGTAAAATACGGTAATGCTGCCCATGCATCTTTCAATTCTATGACCCCACCTGTTTTTTGCCCTTAACATATGATGTCATTAAAAGCTCGTGGAAAGCTACTAGGACAACATTTTGGGATGTAAACATTTTAGGAAGTAAAAGGGAAGCATCGTAATAACATCTCTTCAAAAAAGAACCTTGTAAATGATTTTTTTAAATGCTAATGATTTGTATTCACTTCCATTTTGTTTATCTTTTGCTGTTTAGTTACTGCAACTGCTGACTATAGTCTCTGATGGCTCTTAAAAAGCTTAATAATTATAGCCTTTTAGTTTTATTGATCCTTCAACTTAATTGTAACTTGAGTTGCTTTTTATTAAATTATCTAGATTTCATTATATTAGTTTTAATTCTTTGTGACAAGGCTCGTCAGTGCCTACACAACTACGTATCTGTCCAAGTGATTTCTGTTTTACTTAATTTCAGTATTTATAATCAAGTGGATTTTTTTAACAACTTTTTGATCATAGTTGATACCAAATATGACGTTTTCACTTGTATTCTGTACTCTTTATCCAAGCTTATTGCAATACCTGTTATTTTTATACTTGTAATTCATAGTTCCAATTCTTATCACCTGCACAGTAACAACAGATAGCATATCATTAAATGTGGAATATTTTCAAACATTATTTTGTCAAGAAAGATTACTTGGTATCTGAACAACTGCAATTGTTTGCCTTCAAACGACCCTAAATGTAAACTTGTTTGTTTATTTGCTCTGAAACAGCAATGCTGTTCTTAACGTCTCCTACTTTTTCCTCTTATCAAGACATGAGGTAAACTTGTTACAACCATGCCAGTACGTCATACAGACAGACGTAAGAAGTAACTGCCCCTGTCTCCGTAATGTTTGTTACTTGTTTCTCCCCAAATGCTTCCATCAAAAGTTTCAAATTAGATTTACGCATGCCTAAACAGTCATTTATATACTTCTTATAGAACTCACTTAACATTTCATGTACTAGAAGTTTTTAAACAGAATGAAGAAGTTTGGTAAACATGACGCAGTTTGTGAGATAACAGAAATTGATCACGATAACTGTCTCCTTCCTTTTTCTAATGTAAGAACGTATACATAAATCTTGGACTTTCTTAACCAGTGATAAAGGTGTTTCAACAATGAATGATTTTTTATTCGCCCGTGATAGCGAATAACAGGACATATGTTTGAAGAGTTTTGTTCTTGAAGGCGGTGTCTTCATGCTCTTCTTCAATCTTGTAGAGCGGCATTTGTAGTGGGACCGTATTTGTCACGCCTTCGATACGTAACAACGTATGGAATTATTGACAATCTTCGAATAAGATACTCAGATAGCAATAGACTCATTTTCGTATCCTTTCTGAGTTGTCATATCAGTGATGACTTTCTCAGTGTAATGAGTGGGAGGTAGATCTCTTAAGAGCGTTGGAAGAATTTTAATATCATCATGAAACAAAAACAACGTACAGTTGATTCTATAAGCCATATCAGCCCCTGATTTAAATACGTAGATCTGGTAAGGAGACGTAATCTCTGTTAAAAATAGAAATGTAACTGTTTTCAATGTTTACATCCAATAAGAGAAACTAATCATCACCCTTTCTCACTAACAGAATTGTAAATAAACCGTTTAAGTTAAAACACCCGCATCCCATCTTTTGTAGAGAATTCTTCTGTATCTTTAGTAATTCGTAAGACCTGTGTCTGTTGCTCAGAAGGAGCATTATCTTTTAACTCTCGCACCCGTTTCTGTTTACTTATTGTTTTATGTTCAGTACTGCCTGTAGAAAATGGCTACAGGCGGCATTTCATCCATCCTGTCTACGATAAACCTCAAAACATGAATGAATGTGAAACTCAATTGGTAATACATATAATTTTTATCCACGTTACTAAAGTGGCTTTGCCTTCAAGGTCAATCAAAATGACTGAATAAAACCTACTGACAACACTCAACAACTTGAATAAATGTTTCATCCTCAGCTCCAATACTCTGTTCTTAGACTTCTACAAATACTCCACTTGATCTTACCTCAAAACATCCCCACTTCGAGACAAGCTCCAGGGCATGCTTAAGAAGGGCTTTATTTTTTATAGAATTCGTAAAGTTAAATTTAACTATATTTTTGCCATACTATTATTTCTCTCTCGTTGCCAGTTTATGTTAAAGTCAGATGATCTTCCAACACAGATAAGCTCAAGCTAATTCCTATCTTAACAAAAATTTGAATAGAAATAAACGTAAAACCAGTCGAACATAAGCAAGATGTTGTGCTTAGGGGAGGGAAGAGAGCACAAGGCACGGCAAAAGCCTAATCATCTCTAGTGTTACATTGAATACTAAAATTTAAATTTTTAAATTACTAGCTGAACAATCTATAATTCTAAATAGCCAACGTTTATCAGAATAAAATTGTCAGCATTTCTTGACATTTCTTGAAGTGACTGATTTTTTAAGTTTATTTAATATGTAATTTGAAGCCTGAGACTATTTAACTCCTCAATTCCTAACTTCTCTTTGAAATAATGCTATGGCAGGCAAATAGTATTTATCGATTTGTTTACATATATTGGTGTTCATCCTAAAATCAATCCGCGTGTTAATTTAAAATACGTTCCTGTGTCAATTTGTCTGTTTGAGCAACAACAGCAACTGAAATCCATTGGTTGTTCCGGATAATTTGCTTCGTACAGGAAATACTTCACGTTAAAACGCTTTTTGTTTACGTTGGTAAACATGTTATTAGTCTATTAACAGATTATCATTTCAGGCTCTTGATGTTACAAGGAGGAAAATGTTTGTTTCCTAACTCATCACTTTCCTACATTTTTCGTCATAAATGAACTTTAACGTTTCAACAAAACACCACCCACTACCACCTCCAGTAATAGATAAAAAATTAAAAGTTTATAGCCTAAGGTTTAAGACGTCTAAATATTGACAGAGTCAAATGGTATTACTACAAACATTTGAGAAGCATCTAAGATAATGTTTGCTAAATTTGAATAGCTTGCGGTGTACAGAGCCTGCTAGCAATTTAAAGCAATCCTATAGCTAATTTTAGACGCTTATGTTGTAACGTATTAAAGGGGGCATCCTCCTAATGACCTAAACCGTACAAAAAGTTGTTCACGATAGTAAATGATTAGGGTGCATTGTACTCTTGCCCTGCAGTCTTCGCTGATTTGTTTGGTACCTCTGGGAACATTAGTAGTGTGTCTCTTCGATACCTGCTGCACAAACTATTATACAGCCTATTTACAAAACTTCTTACCTGTCCAATGCATGAGGTTCAGGTAGACACTGGACGCGAGGACATATGGTGTGTGATAGAGACACCAGGCGTTGTAAATTACTGGTGGTCACACAGTTTCTATAGTTTACTCTTAAAATTTGTATATCTACTGAGATGAAAACGGCAATAGGACAAAATACCTTTTTGTAAATTGCTTTAAGTGATATGCGTGCGTTACTGCACCAGGATGCAACAAAGGGCTCGGAGCTCTACTTAACAATGCCTAAACGTGGTTATGGAGCTATTGAGTATCTTGTAAAAATCAATATCAAAACTTTTGGTATTGCATTTCCCCAAGGTTTGGCGTACCTATATCAGATTCCCCTCCAACATTTGCCTTTCCTGGATTCTACGTTATTCGTCACATTATCCCTTTCAAGTGTATACTTGCTCCCCCTTATCTTCTCAAACACGTTGTACTTCCTAAGATATGAAAGATGTTAAAGAAAATAAATGGTGATACTACACTTTTACTAAAAAGGGACTCACAAAAGTTGTAATTTAAGATTCACATATGGCACGGTTTTCATTAACTCTACAAACTCGAAGCTCTATCATCTGCTAGCTGTAGACAAATTTTATTATTTCTGTACCCCAAATGGTCAAGTGGAGAAGACGAAAACGGTTCATAACTTTATTTTTTAAAAATTTTAGATGCTTTTTACCAAACCTACTCACCCATATTTACCCTATTAAATATCCGGTTATTATGTTCAAAGGTTGTTATTTTCTAACTATAATATTCACCAGATCATCACGTATCTAGTTTCTAAGAAAAAATAGTGTACTACATGTATGACTGAGTAAACAGAAAGTAAATTTATCAACTCCCAGGTGGGAGTACATGCCCAAAGTTCAATTGTAGTTTTTGTGTAAATGTCCAGGGCTTTTCTTTGATCATTTACGCTATTTCAGGTTTGAAAATAATCTTCTATATGAAGCTATTTGTATTACTATAATTTATAAAAGCTGATGTGAAAATTACGAAAGAAAGAAATGAAGAAAGTGGCATGTCAGTGGACGTCGCAAATCTTGATTGCACTTGGTTCCATGTTTTCTTGATGTTTATTATAGTAATTTCCGCCAAATGCCCCAAATTTTGATAACACAGTATTTATCAATTTACGAGGGAAGATTTGTGATGGAAAAATTGTGTGTTCGTTAATTTAATTTTTCTTAATAAGTTGTGCAAGGTTGCAAAACATGCTCTTACAATAACGTTCCGATAAAGTACAAGGACATTTAAGTTTTCCAACGATTGAAGATGTACCCTCTCCACACACACACACACATATGCCCCTTTGGTCCAAACTGTAAAGGGGCGCCACGTTATTAGTATAAAGTTCCATGGTAAGCTCTGAAATTGAGGCTCCAGCAAGAGTACTTTATCAGAGAGTACCAAATCCATTGAAAGTACGTAATAACCAGTTACCTTAAGGCAGACGCATTTTAAAATTATTCTTCTCGTCATCCCCTTGCTAACTGCAAGATCCCCCTGGGTCTACACAGAACCCGGATTACTACAAATTATTTATTTTATGAAGTTTAATTGATCAGATTGAGCAAACTCCTCAGATAACATTTTAAAGCTTTGAAATGAGAGTACAGAGATACATAACTCTTCGTAAATTCGTTCGAAGCGATCACTGCATATTGCTTTACTTAGTAATCTTAAGGGAGCGGATGACATCTTCTGTTGCTGTCATAGCGACAACATCTGACATTGCTTTATCTATAACGGTCTATCTACGCCATGGTTTCATCCTGGCAAAATGCCTTCACGATAATCCCAAAACATTCTCAGCTACTTTTTTTAGAAGAAAATAGCTAAAGAAAAGCCTAAGAGTCACTTGATAGATTAAGAACTTTTACTAGGGTGATTCGAACCTTGGATTTTCTTTATTCACGTAATATTAACTTTGTTTCCTAGCCAATTTTGCAAAATTCTTATAACTGTCTCTTGTCAAAGATCTGACTTAAAAGGAAATCATGTAGACTACTACTAGTTGTAAAGTGGCATTGGTGCACCAAGAAACCGAACTGGAGCATTTGAGCACTCTGGCTTTTATCGAGTTGATCTTTGTTAAGTCAGCCCTAGAATGGCATTTGCAGGTGTTCAACGCTTTCTCTTGTTTAATGGCATGGCGAACTTGATCGGATAGCGTTTGGAATCTGAGAACTTCTTTGTATGGCTATTACACATAATCATGCAAGGGCAAGTCCGCCCTATAAGGTCAAAGGGTAAAAGTCAAAACAACCGATCTTTATATTACAAGCAGCAATGCGCTTCTTTTGCATTCCAAAGAGACAATGCGTCTTAAAAGTTTACTTGTTCTAGGTTGCTTTTGATTGGTATAAAACAGTTGTGGGGCATTGTGGCAGTTTGTAATTACTGCCTTCTTGCATTTGGAAGGAAGACTATCGTCATCCTTGCCCTCAATGATCGATATTCTCTGGTAATCCACGTTTCTTTTGCACCGGAAAGTCCTAAGATGTCCTTTCACGCTAACAATAGCCCTCTTTAACGGCCGTACAGTGTGCTATTAAAAGAATGTTGTTTATAGCTTCCGATTTTGTCTTTTTGTCTTTTTCGTTCAAAACAAACCAAAAACGTGGGCGTCCAGCAATTCTTTGTAACGGTTCAGTGTAGTGATCTGGTAACGCCTTACGAACTGAAGACCATTTAGGTTGCCATCACAAGCAAGCGAGAGATATTAATTTTTGTTGAATTACAGTTCTGTGCTTAAGAAACCCTCAGCTTGGTGGTCGGTGATCCTCTGTCATACCTTTAAAATGTTCATTGTCACGTGGCTAATGGTAGCTAAAGTTAAATAGGGGTCTTATTATATCAAATAAAATTTTCTGTTGAGATCTGACGGTGGTTTTCATAATCTGTGCACTTTATGCCCATAACAATCCGCCACTACCGTAGTCCTACTCTCCGCCCTGTGAAGGCTAAATAGATGCTTACCACTTCACGATAGTAAGATTATTGCTTCTTAGTGTAACTTTCCGCAACATCTACTTGACTTGAGCTTTGATAGTTACTGATCCTTACTGATTATTACCTACTTATGTCGTGAGACACTTGTGTTACGTACCCCTGGTAATGACTCAATGTGTCTTACAAAGAAGTGCACGATAACTTCATGCTGACTATTGTCATTCTGCAGTTCTCAGCAAATGCTAACCCTGCCTTCTATGCAAGGAAAAGTATACGACCACTAGGCACACCCATACCAGTAGTTTGCATGCCCTGTCAACTTCAGTATTACCATCTGTCTGGAGAGATTAACGAAGCTGAGTACTAATGACATTTTGTACAGTAGAAACTTAACGAACCTTGTAATTTGTATTAATTCAGCCTATTTAATGGTGTAATTTTCAGCCCTATTACCACTTTTGAAACTTCAGCTGGCAGATTTCCTACATCTTTCCGTTTGTTGTTGATCGTGCAATTAGTTGATAAAGCCGTCGTAATGCAAATTGAGTGAGGTTTACATTAACTGCAAGTCGTCTTAGTAATTTCTAACAAAAGAGGTCTGTACAAGCTCAGAAAAGATAGCAGTCTTATAGTCTACTTAGACAATGCTATGAATACAGGATAGCCAGCAGCAGAATTAGTAAGCAGTACGTTCAATTATGGCGGTTTGGGTTGCTTGTCTTACTACCAAAGATCACTGAGGAAGCTCGAACTTACTGTTCAATCCATGTCTAAATTCAAAGCATTAAAAGTGAATCCCACCTATATGAAATACAATTCTTCATCAAAGGTTTAATGACCCTAGAAAGTAGGATTGCTTCCAAATTGTTATTTGTTGACTGCTTGCCATTTTCATGCAAGTCATGAAAGCCGGAAGACCATTTAGTATAGTTTATATTCACGATACTCTCAAGAGCAAAAGCCCTTATTCTAGCATGTTGGAAGACTAAAAATCTATCAAATAATTTCCTGGATTTATTGCCTCTGTTGGTGCTATGAAATGGGTTGATGGAGGTCTGGATCTTCACAGACGATGATTTTACAAACTGTGAGCGTAAATGGAAGTCGGAAG
>JAAAKM020000498.1:1162146-1175619 GCA_010016025.2 Alatinidae sp. Z8VKAUB7J3
AAGCGGCCTTCCACTCCCCTCGACATCCTATTAACAAACCTGAACAAGCCAAAACAACGCCACACAAGGCTTTTAAGAGACATATTTGCTAAATGAATGTTTATGGTTAATACTTCTTTCGGTACTCTAAACATCGAATAGCATCTTACATGATAATATGAAGCTTAAGAGACTGGGTATGTAAGTAGGATAGCCGTGATCATTTCCGTTGCAATGCACGTCTTTTATTATTGTACCATGGTATGTTGATTTTGTATGTAACATTCAGTAAGCCGGCGACACTAAAATCCTTTTTGTCGGAGGAGCATACACTCGGGTGTTGATAGTAATGGAGCCAACAATCTGATAAACAGCTGGGACACTACAGCATAAAACATCTACTCAAAGGATCGGGTAGACACGGTCCCTAGGAATGAACCAAAACAAGGGAGATAAACTTTTCTTTCAAAAAGTGAAATTCATATACAATAAAAAATACAGCGCTATCCTTGTTAAACATACGATGCCCTTGATTCTCATTCTTTAACTTGAATGAGACTCAAAAACACTGATTATTAGAAAAGCCTTTAGCTAATTCGTGGTCAAGGTTATTTCTTGAGGTGGTTTGCTGTAGAACGCCTTTGCTGGTCTTACTGAAGCGAGTCTAATGGGCTCTAGAAATAAATACCAAATACTTGCTGAAAGTGTTCCACAGTAAGCGGACTGCGACTTCTTGATCTTTGGCAGATTTAATCAAGAGATATGTTGCCCTCTTATATTACCTAACCGATATGATGTTCACTACTAATATATTGGATAATACTGCCTTTTCTGCCCCTGTAATACTTGTATTTAAAATACCGCATTGTCTTTAGTAGAGGCTTCATGTTTCGTGAGTTCTAGTGTAGCAGGTTCCTATTCATGTTGTGACCATGCTTAATGAAGGCAGGCAGATTCTATGTGGCCACTGAAAATTTGTTCAGTGAAGCAAGAGAAGTTGGTTACCAATTCAGTTAAGACAGATAAAGAAGTAAAAACACAGCACATTTCAAAACAGTCTTGCTGACCAATTATAGTCCCTTAACATGACAAGGTTTTTTCACTAATTAAATGTATACAATTTTTATATTGACAACATTCCTGCTCGTAGACAATGACGTAGTAACTGGTATCCACATGTTTTAACCTGATCCCTGTTATGTAACGCTAGTGTTTTACATTTTACTATTCATCTATTCCTCTAGTTATCAATAGCATACGCCCTTATTTCAATGGAAGCCTAAACGAAGATAGCGTCTTCACAAAGACCTCAACCAAAACAATAGGCCTTTCTTAAAGTGAGCACGTGTGGTGTTGGCAAGTAATGAAGAGAGGTTCGTCCAAAATAATAAATGGATCATTGACAGCTTCGGGGAAGGAGGAATACGCAGATATCGAGATGGTGGCCTTAATGAAAGGCAACGATGATCGCGAGGATGGATTCCTTGCACAAACAGGATTAATAAAGTCCAATGGATTTAACAAATCAAAATCAAAAAATCTTGAATCCTCAAGTGATAAAGAGCATACGATTGACGAAAATGAAGAAAAGAATACACAATTTACAGAGGAGAAGCGACCGATATTAATTGGAGAGGAGTGCCAAAACAAGTGTTTTCCCGATCTCAGACTCATCGAAAAGTCGGGTAAGGATTCGTTTGAATTTCTCCATGTCACCGAAAGGAATAATAGATACTATTCTGACTTATTTACTAGTTTCATCGATGCTCAGTGGAGATGGATTTTATTTCTGTTCTCTTTGAGTTTCCTGACAAGTTGGGTATCGTTTGGATCATTATGGTGGCTCGTTATGGTAATTAGGGAAATGAACGGCTCCACGGCGGTATGTATAGATAACGTCAATTCATGGACAGGTGCCTTCCTATTTTCGGTTGAAACGCAAACCACAATTGGTTATGGAGGAAGACAAGTCACTCCCGAATGTCCAGAAGGTGTTATTTTACTGTTAGTTCAAACACTAGTTGGTTTGTTAATAAACTGCTCCACCCTAGGTTTGCTTTTTGCAAAAATATCAAGGCCTAAAAATCGCGCACAAACTGTCATATTCTCAAAGCAGTCTGTCATCACTATGTTCGACTCGAAACTTTGCTTCATGTTCCGGATAGCCGATATAAGAAAAAGAAAACTGTTCGACTGCAATTTAAGGGCTGTTCTGATACACCATAAAGTAACCAAGGAAGGAGAATACTATCCATATTTTATCAGTGATTTGAAATTAACAATTGATCAGTTACAACAGGAGTACACATTGCGAGTGTTTCCATTTCTACCTCAAACAATAATGCATGTTATTGACGATGAGAGTCCGCTTTATGACGTTTCATACAACCAACTAATGCAAAGGCATTATGAGGTAATCATCATACTAGAAGGTACAGTTCCTAACACGGGCATGGTAACTCAAGGTATCACGTCATATTTATCGAACGAAATACGATGGGGTCATAAATTTTTAACTCTACTCGATCGTAAATCTACGAAACGAGACTTTTGGAAGTTGGACTTTGACTATTTTGATGAGGTTTACAAAGACGCCAAAACTCCAACGTGCTCTGCTCGAGACTTGGATCAAGAAGAAGAAAGCGAGTCAAATGGCTACCAGAGTGGACAGTCAACATCGTCCACGAACAGCTTTAGCGCGCATGTCCCATCTGACAATGTTATCATTGACATCGAGACCAATCATTGCTCGCTTACTCAAGAGGCGTGAGGATCAATTTTGATCGTAACAAAGTATCATTTGAATATATATACCTTGTTTTTATAAAAAACATATGAAGGTTAACATGTATCGAAGGTTGAAGTTGATGAGTATTCTAAGAGAACAGGATGAGTAGGTTTTAATCATAATTTTTAATATGCAGGGGTGATGTGAACAGCTAGTCGACAATTCTATAGATATAGCGCAAGTGAAACTGTGAAAATAGCAGTCTAGCTTTTACCAAGCTTTTTCGGGTCTATATGTTTTGTTATTTTAATAAACGTGGAAGCGTAGCTGCCTTATATAAGAATTTATTCTTACACTTTTGTTGTGTTTTACAATCTTTTGATAAGCTTCACGTTCTTTTAATTAGTTCAGTTTCAAAATTTAGCATTTCCTTGCTCGTTCATACGATAGGTTTATTTTGAAACTCTACGACTAGCGAAAACCTTTTCATAATAGTTTATAGAGCAGAAGCTTATGAGTATTGAATATTGGCCTTTATTAAAGTATCACAAGGAATCTGTCTGTTAAGTAGAGGTTTACTTGTATAACATTTAGCTCATTGTTCGACGTAGAAAGAAAATAGGATGGGACCCCAGTGAGGTATAGGTATTACTTGCAAAAAAACGTAACTTTCCCGCAGACAAGTTGGTCATATACGGCAGATTGAGTTAAGACTCAGAAAGGCGTTGATTAAGTTCAACCGATTTTGCCTTTTAAACTTATCGACCCAGCATTAAATTGTCCGGGACAATATTATTGAGCTTTGTTTGCAAACGGTTTCTGTTGTGTGCTAAATATGAATTACTAGGTTACAAAAATAGCTTTTTGTTCCCAGAAACGCTAATAGATGCCTTTAAATGATCTTTCGTTTTCGAAATGCCGGCTGTTGTAGTTTTCCTGTGCGATCAATGAATATTAGACAATTGCTCCTTTGTTTTCCTCAGGAAAGCAGACCCTTTCGTGTTGAGGTACTTATGAATGAGAACAGCTCCATTTGCCGTTTCACTAATCATGTGTAAATGTTGTTTATTTTCCATGGCTGTTATTCTAATAAGTAAACAACTGGAAAGTTTAGTTGATACTCATTTTAACATAAACATCTTCTGCAAGTGATGACATGTCCTTTGCAAGTTTTTTTAAAAGACCCATCAATTATGTTGAATGAAATTTCTTCTTGGAAAAATTTATCCTCCGATAACAATAAAACTTATCACAAACACTACAAAACTGTTGAAACATTATAAAACTTTGTTTTGAATCAACCTATATTATGAATTTCAAGACATAATAATCAAATCGCATTTCCTTGTTCAAGGCGCATCTTGTGGAAGTGTCAATTTCAGCAAATAAAATGGTGATGTCTTACACAAAACTCTCAGTTAAGCACAATTTTATGCGATTGGCGGGATGAATAAAGTAGAACTATTAACTATGTACGGGCAATCGCCATCAGCTCGTTTTCTACTGAGAAAGTGTAAGAGTTACATTTGTATTGTCCACATCAATCCAAATCTTTAGATGAGCTTAGTTATCGGTTTGGTTTAGAATGAAACAACGTTTTCAGTATTGTCATGTAAGAGTTAAAACCATTGCTGTGTGGTCTTGGTAAAACTCTGTAACTTAGTCCTTACAGGATTATCATACTTTTCTGATGGGGAGAAGAGGTGGCTGTAAAGGAGCAAGTCAACAGAATCATTAAGCAATAAAAACCGAAGGTATCTCTGTTCTAAGGCGTGCCCTAAAAGTTCTCATTCCCAAGATTTGTGATAACACACGATTTGTGGGCCATTCCACAAGTAAGTCTATCACATTCATCAATTTTCTTTGCTTTTTTAATGGGTTGAGCCTTGTTGTGAGTGCTAATACTCAGAGTGCCTCAACACTCCACGTTCATTATTGTCTACGTATCTCATTTATCCCTCTTCTATTGCCGGCAGCCTTTCTGGATGACCCATTTCATCTAGTCTAGCGGTCTAACATTATAGAGATTTGCAAAATCTGGTTTAATTAATTCGGGTTATATATGTGAAACTTAATGCTCTTTCATGAGCTTGATTGTAAAATGTACCAAAGACCTTTTCCTTACCATACTAATATGGCAGCTACAGTGTTCTTAGGCTTAAATTTTTTATTGTTTTTAATTCCCTGGTAAATTTTTATAATGCTAGAGAAAGCCAAAGCTTTGATAGCATTAAAAATGAGATCTTTTCTATGCATAGAAAGATAATTAATCAAATAATAGCTTGAGGTAGTTATTGAGCAGAAATATCAGAAAGACTGAAATATCGTTGAGTGTTATTCATATTTTTGTGGCAGTCACATTTTTTCGATTATTTTGTACTTAGTTTGAGCAATAAATGGGTAAACAAAAAATCTTGCTTCCTTGTGTGATTATTGTATTTGAGTTTGCATTCGTTGGTTTATTGACCTTGAATTTATATACTTTAACAAGTTCGTTCGTTGGAGAGAAAGTACAGGGTTTATAAACGCTGACGGTCTCGCCCGTATTAATGGGATGGTATTTGAATGCCCTATGAAGAGGATATACTTTGGATTTCGTAATTCCTTATAATGCTGTTGCTTACGCTGTATGCTAGCTAGCCCTTTCATGTTGATGACTCCTTTGCTTTCCAAGTCCTCCTTTCACTCCCCACCAGCCTTAATGGATGCTACCCTAAATGAATAATCGCCGCCTACAACTCTACTCTCATTAATTCTGGGAGTACAATCAAGAGTTTGGTTTCCTCGACATTATTTGAATAGCTATGAATATGGGTCCTGTTTTCAGAACTTGTTTGAAGAATTTGTTTTCATATACCTATAAATGATTTAAAAAGGCTCGAGGTTTTGCTATAGTGTTAGTAAAAGCTGTGCGCATTGACTATAACCTTATATGCAGGCTTCACAAAGATAGCTACTCTCTACAATGTTTAAAGAAACCAAGCTAGGAGCCTACCCTTCTTTTTTCACCTTTACTGAATAAGCTTTGATAAACGATAGTCTCGATAGTAATATCGTGCGAGGACCAGAAGACTGCATATTGAACAGGAAGGTGTACGGCCTACGGAAAATTGCGAATATATACTCGTGTTCTTTCAAATGCTCTCTCCAATAGCCACCCCTCATTTCTCATGCTCTGATTGAAATAGTTGCGTTCCACTATTACATGCCCCGTCCATTAAAAGAACTGTGGGCCTAAGATGCATCGTCGTTGTAAAGAACCTTAATGAAATAAACAATGTAGATAGCATTAGTTTTTGGACACAACAGTTGTTACAGGCACCGTTGCAGCAAAAGCCCCACTAACCCACCCCCAATCTTCAGGCTCCATGGTTACTTTGTTAATCTTGTCGGAACCCCGAAAGCTGTGTGGGAAACAAACCAAAAAACTTCTCTTTCATTAAATATTCCATTATTATTCATGCCTCCTTTAGATTATCCCTTTTTAACACGACATGCGTGTTTATTAGAAGTTTCAACAGTCTCTAAATTTTAAGGAGGGTAAAATTTCCACGGCGTTCGTTTTCGATCACAGGGGCTAGCTACAAAGCAACATAGCATTCTTAAAAGTTTATTTCAGGTAATGTAAGATGTGGTTCTTCAGGTGCTACATTATCATAGGTCCTTTATCGTGCAGTATGTTCCCTTTTTACCCTGAAATCGAAATTTTGAGAAAGAAGGTTTTCAAAGTATCCCTGAGTGCTCTGTGGATGACTTTAGCAGGGATGTTTCAAAGTTGACAAGAAGAAAAAATTATCGCAGGTGAAACGATGTTGATTAAAATCATAGCCTAATACATTTGCTGCTGTTTATTTTTATACTTCTTAAAGCCCCATCGTCTTCAATAACTTTGAGTATCACTTTTCATCCTACTTTAAAATAGTTCTTACGTGGAATTGCATTACATCAACACTCAATCACGCTCTAATACCTTGTGGCCATCAACAATTTTATCTAGCAACAATCGTAACTTTACATCAAGATGCGTATTTTGTGTACGTAGTTTTATCACGGTACTACTTGAGGAAGGCAGCTCTCGCTAGTTCTCACTTTCCATGGAATTTCCTGTTTTGCTACCGAAACACCACTGAATAAGGTACACACAACCTCAAGACAAGTAAGAGTTGACGCAATGCTATCATCATAACGTCAGTCTTGTCTGTTATGGTGACCAAATAATAGTTTGCGGTAGGTGATAACGATTCAATGTAAAGGGTAAAACTTTAGGTGATAAAATATAGTTACCACCAAATTACATAAAGCCCTTCCATGGCTAATAATGGTTTTCATCCCCACCTTGGCTTTGTAACAAGGAGACAATATTTTGATTAAAGTTAGTACAGCTCTTCTTAGGAAACATGCAGTAAATGGATACCCACAAAATTATCAAGTCAAAATGTTTTAAGTGTTTGTTGCATAGCAAAATTTAAAACTGTTACGTAAGAAGCTACTGTGACTAACTTCGTGTAAATAAACTTATTGAATCATTACCTCTTATTTGGTTATAGTTATTCACGCTGAAAATAGCTTTTTAATTTGTGTATAAAACCTAGACAAGCCTTTGCAATGTCCACCTCCCCACAAGCTGACTTCTTGTTTTGTTATTTGTGAAGTAACCATAACACAGCTTTTAGAATTCGACTTTGAAACAAAACACATTTCGGTTTCTCTTTGATCAATGATCCTTTGTTTCATTAAAAGATGATAATCCGATGAGCAAACCTATATCTTCTGGTGAATGATATTAAAGGAAAAAAGATAAGGATGCAACGCTAATTCCAATTTCAATATTTCATACAATCAATCTTCTATACTGCTAAACTTAGAGTCCAGACATATCTTTAGGCTATGAGAGCATAAATTAGTTTGTCGCTAGAGATCATGTCTCTGATGATTGATTGGAACATAGTCAAGTGCTCTATAATGGCCAGCAGGGTTCTCAGCATTGTTAGAAATGTTACAAAATGTAAAATGTAGGCAACCTCGGCAGTTCATAAGTGCACATAAAGCACGAATGTGTAGGTGACTGGGGAAAGGTGTTGGAGGCATACCAGTCCTAGGTTTGGCATCGGTACGTCAAGCCCTGTGAATTTACGAAACAAATGTACCCTATTCCCCACTTTCAATTCCTAGAAGTGATCCCTCCCTATAAGAACCTGAGCTCCCTTAAAATTAGTAATGGATTAAGAGCCCAGGGGATATTAGCTACAATACGGTAATAGGAATTTAAAACGTTCTGCGTCATGTTTAAGAGTATAGTGAGCAATCATAAAACATCAGTAGAGGATGATAGTAAGCAGATTTACGTATATTATAGACTCTATCAATGTCCACTGCAACGCAACAGGCAGCTATAGAATGTTGTCATTTTCGATTTTAAAATCTTGTTTACAGTGAAACGACCAATAGTTCTACTGACTGGGTATATGGCCTGGATTTATTAGTCACAGCAACTATTACTACATTTCAAGTATTATCGACACGTAGCACCTAAAGTTCCACTGCTTAAAACTACCATCCCAATAAGGTGTGTCGTAGATATTGCACTTCTTGCATTTAAAACTTGCTAACACCATTAATGGCAGGTCATGTTTTTACTTTTCTAACTACATTAATCGTGTTTCGCATAGATTTGTCCCTGTTCCAACTGTAGCGTGACTTGCGTAGACTATATCTTATTGTGGTTATTTACTTAATGAGTGAATCTTAACCCAAGTACCCTATACCAATATCGATTTCATGATAATTCTATAATAAGAAATAAGCAAATATGGATCATACAAGCCAAATCCAGAATGATATAGAGATGAAATAGCATTTCATACGTTGAGAATCGTAGAAGTTATTTGATACACAAGTAATCTATACGCATTGGTTTCGCAGTACGGGACGCGATAGCGACATCCTTTTCGTGGGATAGTGTTTCAGATATTCTCCAAGGTGATTTTAGGTGGTTGATAAATTGGAACAACCAGAAGTTTTTATTGCCTCGGTGAAGAATGCATATCAGAACGTATATTATGAGTATATTCATTAACATTATTTGAATTATCATGATCCAGATTATGATCATCATACGGCGGAAGATTCCACGCAGCAACACATAAGCTATACCACTGCAAATTTAATATCAGGAAGGGGTAAAAAGAATAAAATCTTTATGCATATGAGACTACAGGATCGGAAGTAATGAGTTTCAAAATCACTGAGAAAACTAGATAGATTAGTACCAAGGTTCGAACCAGGGCCCCAAGTAGTGGCTCTACCAACTGGCCTTGGTGACAATATACTTGATATACCTGGCGATGTGAAACGAAGCGTTAATATTTTTTCAAATCGTGATAACACAGCTTGTTATGAAGGAAGGAAAGTCACATCCCTAAAAGGTTGCAATTGGGTCCGTAGACTCGTTATCTAATAGATACAAAAATTGTGGTCTAGCTTTGGGGGGTTCACTATTTGCTAACGCAATGCCGCAAACTAGATGATTTGCTTAGATATTCCAATTTGACTTGCTTCATATTATTGAAACTAGAAACTTTTCTATAATTTACTTTACAAAATCAAAGTAGATAGAAGCATAGAATTTGTTTGATAACATAACTAAGCTGCAAGTAGTCCTTTGTCAATGAACTCCATGTTCTTCTGGATTCGGCTTGGTTAAAGTGGTGTGATTTCTGTAGTTGTTAGTTTACCTACCTTAATACCTAACATGGGAAGAATGAAATTATGTCTACAAACCTTAGATCTTGTACATATTAGAAGACGGCCATGTGAGAATGTCGAAGGGGTGATCGCGCATGCGTGATAAATCACTCGACATTCCTGGCACTTTCCATATAATTCCAATGTACAAGTTTTGACGCTGTTGCTTGCCAATTTTGAAATTTAAAGGCCACGTTGTTATTTTATAATAATGCCCACAGATTTATTGTAATTACGAAAAGTATGCGCTTTTTGATATGAGACAATGTTAAATACTATTTTACTGAGTGTGGTGCTAACAGAGCAGTTTATAAAACTGTGAGTTGCTATAATGGCAATAAATGAAGTTACAGAAGAAATTAATTTTATTATCTTTGTGTCGCAGATGCTTCGTTCCATGAAACATTTTACTATTTCTGAAGTTGTTTGGTAAATTTATCATTGCCTTTGCAGTAACTTTCCCTCCTGCTTACTTTGAAGAGTTAAAGCACTGAAGAGCAGTAATTTTGGAGCGTCATCGCTGATGAATCAGATTCTACTGTATAAGGTTTCATAAGGTTCAAGGTTATTCGCGTACTTCGCGAAGTTTTAAAGCCATTCACGTCAACCTTCGTATTTCTTAGTCTTAACACATGGTCTACAACCCGTCTAGAATTTGCATGAAGTTATATCAATATGACTTTCGGTTCAAAATCCGCTGCGGATTGGTACTCATCGTAACTTCATTTACATACGAAGGTATAAAACTAAGGGTGACAGCCTAAAAACCAGAAGTTCATCGGTGATCTTCTTTACTGCTGGTGTACGAATACTGAAAGTAATGAAATAATCTCTTAAGAAGAGAATTAGAATTGTCGATGCTTTAAAATGGGGGAAGGAGGCATTCTCATTGAGAAATAGATATCAATCCCTACAGCAATCTCAATGATTATTCCCCGGGGGAAACCCCTTTCCCTTCTGGAAAGAATAGGCCCCGGGGCAAGGCCGCACTGCTTATCAGGGGGCTGCACTGAGAGATTGCATTCTCATTCTGTATTGACTTTAACAGACGTAATTGTTTCGTTTTCCCGAACCTTGTGCTAAAGTCCCTTGACATCTTGAGGACGTTTTCACCTGTCTTTATTAAAATTGTACGCATCCATTTCATCAAGACAGTATCGCTCTTGGTGATCATTTCTGCCGTTGGAAAGGGTAAAAATGGTATGCACCTGCTGTTTAATGCCATCTAAATTACAGATTTTTTAAGAAACACTTCGTTTTGATATGGGTTCATTGATGCTGGTGATGATAATGACCCAGGGACCTCAGAAGGTATATTTGATTGTACAGGCTAAAATATTGGAGGGCGAGTTAACTCAGCCGCGCCTCTCCATTAACCAAAGGGAGTGATATGAATGGCGCTCTTTTTTTTCTTGTATAAGGGTATGATCTTGTTTCTTGGGTTCTGCATCACTTTTTACTCACCATGTTCATCACTCACATTGTTTTCAATATTTTTCAAAATTTGCTAATCGTTGGTCGCATAATTGAAGATTGTATTATCGAAGTTTGAATAATCGAATTTTGGATAATCGTGGTTCGAATAATCGTGCTTCGGATTATCGAGGTTTTGACAATCGAGGATGCTCCGTAATAAGCCTGCCGTACCACTTAAGATCATACGTTGGAGTAACTAAAAATGCATGACGTCTATTGCTTTGTGTTTCTTTTATAATAAAACATCCGCAGTTGAGTTTGCTGCTACGGTCACGCTTATGCTGTTCTACGTATTCAAAGTATCAACCTTTCTGCACTGTACCAAAGCTCTTTTGTCACTATGGCAGCAGATCTGTGTGCAAGGATATGCAAGATACTGTAAGGTTTCAGACAAACATTTCTCAAGATCTCTCTATTACATTCCAATTTACATTTTATGACAAGACGATTAACGTTCTCTATACTTATCACTATATGAAGGTGCCTTTCATTAGCTTTCAGTCCTCATCCCAATTTTGTATTATTGTAACTGCCCCTGTGCACTTGCTTAATAAGCTGCAAATCAAACTTAATCATGCGTGGTTAAAATTGCGTGCTGCCCTGTAATAACCCTTAAGATAATTGCAAACGCATCCATGGCGACAAACGACGCACTAAGTTGTTTCTCTCACGAAAGATAAGTCGGAGAATTGTAATTCCATCGTAGATGAACAGCAACTGTGAAAATAACATTACATCATGAAAGAAACTCCTCGCTAGTACTTTTGGGCTCTTTGTTTCTAAAGGAAAAACACTAAAAGTTTACAGTTAAGTGAGGCGATAACTGGCCTAACGGTCACATTCGTACTGACGTAACGACTTCCACACTGTCAGTATTTGACCTACCTCGGTTTGGTATCAATACAAACAATTTTCATTTGATTGTCAAAATCAAGAAGTTGTTAAAAGAAAACAGTTTTCCTTTTTTAATTCCTGGGTAGACGAATGTGAGAGTGTCTACACAGGTGAAGGGTTGCGCTTTATGTGCTATATGTTTGTAGCACCGGACACGTTGATTAGACAGTGCCGAAAAATTTTAGCCTGGGGCAACATCCAACATTCACTCTCTCCCGTGAATAATTTACAAAAGATCACCAAACAACAGTCAACAAGGACTGAATTATTTATCGCAAACTGCAGGCGGTTCAACTTGCTTTAGTCTTCCGTAAATCGACTCACTGGTCTTAACAATGAAAGTTTCATATCTTGGTATTTCACCGCACTTGTTACAAAGCTTATTACATAATTCCTGCTTCCACAAAGGAGCGATGTTCTGGGTCCGCATCACTGAATTTGCTCTAATGACGTAACAATTATAAAGTGAAGATACGCAAATAACTCAGAACCTTTGCGCTAGAAAGGAAATCTATTCAGTGACCTACCGTAAGCATCATTCCGAATCGGCTTAAGAGGATTTGGACACAAGGATTTAAATACTTCCAGGTTTTTACTTGCGTAAGAAACTGAAGGTGGTTAAGAAAATATTGTTAGGTAGCAAATGGAGAAAATTGCTGCCTGTGAAGAGAACTGTTCATTTTTTAAACATGAAATGTTGATTTAATACAATTTTTATCTTCGGACCTGGGCGATAGTGATAAATATTTTTCCCAAACTGGGCGCTTATTTGAGCATGGGCTATTTGAGTCCTGAGCGCTTAATCGGTAATTTACGGTATATATATGGGTGTCCAAAGGGAGAACTTGTCACCCCACCCTAGAAAGCGCTGGACAGTAGCGATGTGGGTGAAAGTCGATTTACTAATGGCCATTCACAATAGCTACGGTCACAAACAATGAAGTGAAACGGGTTCTTTTATCCAAAGACCGCGGAGCGCGTTTGAAAGTGGGGGACAAACCAAAAGAACTGGGGATAGTGGGAGAAGCCCCGAAAATTTAGCATTTTCTTTAACCTTAAACTTGTTAAATGCTTCATTTTATCAATATAAAACAAGGGTTACAGAGTTGGAATACTTTGGTCCCACTTTCCAGATTTTGTCTTGCATAAAGTTGTGGGGTTATGGACCCGAACCCGCTCCTCGGTCCCTGTTATCAGAGGTGACACCTCAAATTTGCAGTAGGACTCAGCGGGATACAGTGTCACTGAAAACCGAGTCTCCACAGCAGCCCTGTGTCCGCTGGGTCAAATCAGCTCGGTGTGACGTCACGCATTTCCTTTGTGTTGGTCAAAGAACTTTCTTAAGAAAAGTGTGATAATTTCTACATCTGTAAAAGTCTGCTCGGTGATTAGCTGGATAAAGGCGTCACTCTGAATACACTACTAACTTGATACGGGCAAGGTGACCAAAAACCAGTTTGTTCTTTTTGAAGTTACTGTGGCCACGCAACAGCACAAGATCTAAAGTGGGGTTAGTGGTCACCTTCTCCTTCTCCTAATTACAACCGCTGTTTCCCTGCTGTCAAAAGTGTTAGCGTGACAGCAGCTAATGATTATGCATCCCCCACCCCCCCCCCCCCCCCCCCCCCCCACAAAACACAACAAACCCATCA
>JAAAKM020000498.1:1175629-1187543 GCA_010016025.2 Alatinidae sp. Z8VKAUB7J3
GGTCCCCCCCCCCTCCTCCCCTTTCCCACCGCTGTTTCCCTGCTTCCAAACGTTTTGGGGTCGCGGGACATTATGCTTTTTCATCCCCCTCCCCCCCCCCCCCCTAAAAAAACCTTTCCTGCAAAAATATCATTCGGGCGCGTATGACCACACTCGCCACTGACAGCTGCAGCTATCACTTTCCTTCCAAAAGTGCCACAGTATGAAAACACTGAATGTGTTGCATTGCCAACAGGCCGCTTCAATTTCAAACAAAACACACTCCCCGCCTTTGTTTGGTGTTGACTGAGACGACCGACAGAGAACCAAGTTCCTTAACCAACAGACTGATATCTCTTAATTGAATTACAGTAATGAAAGATGGGATAAAGGACAAAAATATGCGGTGACCGAACTTCGTATTCCTCTGAAACCAACGAAATACTTGTCTTTCAAGCTTCAGCAAACCGCAGCAGATTATTTCTTCAGCTTTAATCCGCTCTTTCATTTGAAAATCTGGGTAAATGTTTTGTGAGAAATAGATCTCTAGGATTACTCACCAGTGTAAATCTACAGCATAATCCAAATCGACATTGTGGTACAAATTTTCATAGTAGCGAGCGTAATGGGACTCAGAAAAATGCGAGGAGCGGTTTTAACTAATTAGGTTTCTCATTGAACTCTCTGTATCCTCAAATATCTCTCTTGATGGCGTAGGGCTGACCAAACAAATCCCATTATCCGACTAACTGCAGCAAGACGACTAGCATATACGTTTTCTTTGTACATTCAAGCAACAGTCACTTTAGCTTAATGAGATCTAGATTTGTCCAGTCTTCTGCTTTTTGCACGGAAAACATTACACAATAACGCGTTTAAACAAGTAGCTGATAAGAGGAAACTATCTCCCTACTTCTTAACTTGAACGTATCGCTCAGAGAGCTGACAAAAGACAAATTAATTGTTGATCCCGGCAAATATGCCTGAAGACAAACAAACTTCAGCAGCAGTATTTTAAATGCTTTCCCCTACTATAACAGTGTTTTGTGTTTGACTGCCCTTGTGAGGATGGTCAAAATATGTCGGACCCCGTGCCAGAGCCAATAACATTAAGTTCAAGCCTTGCTATCTCACGAAAACCTCTTCGCTACCTATTTGACCGCTTTACTTAATAGTCACGATCTTCGCTCTACCACACAATCGGCGTGTGCTCGATTTATAAGCACACTCCTGGCTGTGTGCGAGCCACAAATCTAATAAAAACGTACAAAGAACAAGAAAAGAATTGATCAAATGGGTATTTCTCCGACTGGGTAGAAAAATGGTAGTACGACATTGTAACCGATTGGAAACGTTTCCTTTAGGGGGGGAGGGGGAGGCATTCCGCTCACTTTAATACATATATGTTGTGCAATTCCGCCCAAGATAACCAAAATCATCATAAACTGCATTACTTACTTCTTGCTTTTCTCTTGGAGTCTTCTCATAACTCGCCCAACGACACTTTGTGCCACCTAAGAAACGAGAGGGACACGCGATTAGCACGCAAGTGCCAAGATAGATTAGCGAGTGAGAATCAACGTCTTGCCCCAGCAAGTGCAATACCTGGCACTGCAAGGATCTTCAGATCCCTATATACAAAACATAATTTTCCGAAAAGGGTTTTCATTACATCGATGTTATGCCGTGGAATGAAATAACTGCAGACGTTCGTGAGCTGCAAAGATTGACAATTTTAAAAAACGAACCAAAGTGTATTTTTTAAAACAAGTAGTTAAACACATTCCCCTTTAAGAACAACAACTTTTCATAATTTTTTGTAAGTTTAAGTGATATTTATATGCTGAAGGAAGGTTTTTCATATAAAGACAATTTTAAAAAAGTGAGTTTAATATTATCGCAAAAACATTAAATTCATCACACCGGTTCGTGCAATATAATATTACTGAACAGAGGTAGACATTTAAGGGTTTATAGTTCAAAACGTTAGCTTTCGGAAAAAGAGAATCGTGGTAGAAAATAAAACAAAACCCTTACACGAAGAAGCCTAGAGCTATCTACCATGTGGTAAAGAGTGAATCATATGAGAAACCCCCAACTATTACGTCATTCTTCAGACCTCTACTATAGGCTCTTCCTGATCATGTTTATAGCCGTGATGAACATATTGGACACCAGACCTCGTACAGGAGAGGGGTCCATAGCTGAAAACGTTAGCTTTGGAAAAGAGCGACGCGTTATAGGAAATAAAATGAAACTTACATCAAGAAGCCCAGGGTTATCTACAATGTGTGCTGGGTACGGCAAGAGGCAAAAAGGGAATTATATGAAAAACGTCCAACTATAACGCCAATCCTAAGGGGTCTACGATTGGCCCTCCCTGTTCACGTTCAGAGCCATAATGAACATGCTGGACACGTTTTACTATGGTTCCCGGTAGAACCTCGTACAGTAGGCCGTCCTTATACGACTCTCAAGGAAATAATAGAATCTGGCACAGATTTGCCAAGAGTAACACGTACAACTGTCAAGAGGGATCGTGAATTCAGGAGAAAAAAATTGTCAATGGCAATCTCTCAATCAAAGACCCCTGGAGAGCAGTGGGCATTATTTTGAAACTACCCAAAATAACCAGCAAACTGGCTAACTGATAAATAAAGGGCAGCTGGGGCGGCCAAGGGTAACGTCCCCAATTTTGTCAATGACTCCACTTGAAAGCGGCTGACTGAAAGAGGAAGAAGTAACCTTTGGGCCCTCCATATTTAAGTTAATCAATCAAATGTTTACTTACAGCTCCGACCAGAATGTACTTTTCGGCAACAACAACATCGCAAAATTTGAAATTCTCGTTACTTGACACTTACCTTCTCATTCAGCAACAAATTACCATCGCTCTTACACTCCGATCGATGTTGCCTGAATTTCCAGGTATCTGGCCTAGGAAGCTCCTTAATCATTGCATAGATTGAAGATTTGAAAATTCTGTAATATTTCATAACATCTCTGGCAGACTTTAACTTAAAGACTTCCGGATTGATGTAAATTTTCGTATTGGAGCTGTTTTCGGCGTCCGGCGAATCGAAATTATAATAATACCTATCACTAGCTAATTTTGCGTTATTTACATTAAGTTCGGATTCTGTTGGACTTTCCGGAAACGACGAAAACGCTCGGAAAGATAATGTTTCATTCTCGACTCCTTGTATAGGAACGAAGATGGGCCGAATCAATTTTCGTTTATTATGACTATTCGGCAACTCCTCGTCATCTACTTCATAGTTCGAGGTTTTAAAACTGTATTGGGAAATAGAGAGTAGTTTTCGTCTCGCGGGTTTTATCGGATGAGACGGATTTCTTTGCATCCTCTGACGAAGAAATTTCAAAGCGTCTAATGTTTTCACACTTATTTTGCCTTGTTGTATAAACTTTCTTTTTAGTAGTCTCGCCCTTAAAGCACGCATCTGCGGTGATTCGACCCGATTACGATCGTTTTCTGTAGACGAGAATTTCAAAGCCTTGTCGTCGTGAACATTGAGTTTAACCCACGATGTCAGCGCCTTTGCTTTCACTTCAGCAGAATGGTTAATCTTTCCTGCTCTTTTTGCTTCAGTCGGTGCTGTCGGTAATGCCCTTGAGATGTACGACTGTATTCCGTTTTTCAGACCCGACAAAAAAGAGGATATCTTCATATAAACGTTGGATGAATTTTGAACACTTTCACTCGGTTCAGCAGTCCCCGATTCCTTAGTGGTATCCAGCTCGTTGCCATGGGAATCCTCCTCTCGGTTCTCACAATCGCTGTACATATGACTAAGCTCCGTCAAGTCGTTAGGATATATGGCAGTGTCGTGAATAAGGGAGATTCCCTCGTACCGTTTGACCTTGAAGTCGACAAGGTAACTCGGTCGATATTTACATTTTGGAAATAATCCTTCCACATCCCCCTCCTTTACAAATGGCACCTTGTGAAAATCATCACGCGAGTCTGCTCCTCCAAAGGAATGCTGGGAACGGTTAAACGTGTACAGTTTTGCTTCCTGTCCGTGAAGATGAGTCGGGAAGCTCGCTGCTGTTTCTGGTATATATGCAGCTAGTTCCGTCACATCGCTGCTAATCTCATCCTCATCTATGTACGCTGATAGATATCTTGAACTTATGACTTTGAACACAGGGATCGTCGGTCCCTTCCATGCTACAAGAACATGATCCTTGTACGCATGTTGTTTGTGCAGGATCTCGATGTAGTATCTGTTCCCTTGCTCTAAGTGAATACTACTAGATACTTGTCCTTTGTATTTATCGAACTGCCCTAGCAGCGTATTTGCAACGGAATCGGCATCCCAGACTAGTGCCACTCGTTGTATGAGCTCAGGGTCGTCGGATACGCTTAGCCAAACTTCTGAGCTATCATCCGATGAGACTGCAAATAGGTAGTTACCTAGAAGAGAGAACAGTTTAATAAGATCATGTCTACCAGCAGTGGCAATCTTTCAATCAAATACCCCTGAAGACCAGTACGTAGAACCGATTTTAAAACTATCCTAAATAAACAGCAAAACCACCAAATTGGCTTAATAATAAATAACGGGAAGCTAGGGCACTTAAACAGGAGAAGGCCTTGGAAGACTATTGGGAGCATAGACGTCGGGGATCATACACTTATGATGTTGATTCTATGGGGTGGAGGGGGTTCTCTATCGTTCTCGAAAAATAAAATCTATCGCTCTTCTTGACAGCAAACGGGCGGAAGGTTTGTAAACATCGCAACTCAGAACATGGTAATAAGAGAACACAGTCCTACTAGTAATAGAAGTCGCAGCGACGCACTGACCTAAAATCAAGTCGGGGCCTAATGAGGGGGTGGATCTATTACCACTCAGTTACCTGAGCTAAGAATCGTATTTACAGTCTCAAATGATATCAGAGTCCAGAGAAAAGGTTATTCTTCGTTACAAATCCTATCGAAAATGCAAGCAAATGCATATGTAAATTCAGAAAGGACGCTAGAGGAATAATAAATATGTCACTACAGGGACTCGAACCTGAGACCCACGCCTTCGCGGCATCTCCTTTACCAACTGAGCTGGGAAGCCCGATGTATACACTCTTTCTCTAGTCCCCTCTACTTTGGGCTTTGGGCAAATTGAATGGGGGCATGGCAGTCCTTCCTTGTTCAAGCTAAATGGCGCAGAGAGGCTGGTCTCCAATTACGTCGAACTGGATGTCCATACTCAACTGTGGATGTTTGGGAGCTAATGTTGCGACTAGAGAAATAGAGTATGCTCACACCGGGCTTCTAACTTGACATTTCAAATCCTCTCTTTTCGATGATCTTTTACATGTAAAATGTAGATTATTAATTAATTTCTCATACTATTAGGCAAGCCCTCAAATTCTCATGATCAATTGGGATCCGCCCGAATTTTGAAGTGTTTCGCCGGTTTGTTACTACTCACCAAACTCAATAAGAACTACATTCTCAACCTATTGACTTCAAAATAATAGCTTTTAAAATTTAAATGTTATTATCCCATTAAGACACGATACCAGTACCCTACATGTCCGTCAAAAGTGCGTTTTCTTAACAACAAAAACTAGTTTAAGTTCCTCTAGCGATCACCTGTCACAATGGAATTCTCAATCAAGTTGAAAAATTTTGGAAGTAAATGCTTTCAACTATGCTATTTTTGACAAGGCATTAAGCTATCACTGAGCAGTAGTGGGCACATAAGTAACACCATTTCCAGTACTTATTTTAAAACTCGTGTTACCCTACTGAGCTGATCGCAAACATGATTGTGTAACCTGCTTCACATATCGATAGGCGATAGATCCATTCCCTTACTCACAAATAATACCTGTAAAACATTGCTGTGATCAGCACACCTGTTAAAGATACAAATTTACGCTACAGTTACAAAAAACATCACTTGCAATAGTGGGAGGTGGAAAGGAGATCTCAAAGGCAAGTTTGTGTAACAGCAAAACTGAATCTTAAACTCAAAAACTTTGCCATGGAACCTTCACTTTGTTTTTGTCAGTCCACATAAAAGCAAGAAAACCTTTGCTATGCAGACAAAAATAATTCGTTTTCTCATTAGGCCTATTTCATTAATCTTGTTGTAGTGGAGGTTGGTGGGTCCAAAAACGCAAGGCAGTACAAATTCTGATTGGCTCCTTCCAAAATACAGTTGAGTATTTTTTATCACATGTTTCATTTCGGTCATTCAGAAGATAGTACTCTGAGGAGTGTCAGACGAAGAAAGACTTTAAGTAAATAATGTTTTCGCTATTTCGTGCAATATTCTTGTTTCGTACAACAAACAAACTATTTTAGGGATAAGTAAGTTACAAACACGTAAGCAAGATCGAAGCAGTAAGGATATAAGATTTTTAAACAAATAATTAATATATTACATGAGTTTTTGCATAAGAAACCAGTCTATAAGAAGTCATAGGCCCACAAAGGCCAATGTTTTAAAAGTCTTAAGGAACTTCAGCAGGCTCCGATGATCTTTAACTTGAGAAACGTGCATATTTGGGAGTAATAAAATAAAAATGAAGGGTTTCTGATAAAATAAAAGTTTTTCTAAACATTAAACTACAAGTTCATTAATTCACAGATGTTCCCATTAACGTCCCCTGATTCCAAAATCTAATTACTGAACGATTAGTTAAGAAACCTTCAAGGTCAAACACACATGTTTTTTTTGTTTTGTGTTCTAAAGGTAATATATATGGACTGTTGCAGGCAAATATTACTCCATCAATAATTTTCACGAATGTTTCTTAACTTTTGGATTTGTTCAGCCTGCCTAAGTTTCTTAAGAGTTTTTATATTTACTTACTTAATCATTCATTTATTCATTCATTCGTATATTAAGGCATTTTCATTCAATTACTTATCTGTCCGTCTCCATTCATTTATTCATTTGTACATCAACTTATGTATTAAGTAGCCTTGCAATACAAACAACCACCACAAAAAATTATACTACCATAAATAACAATAATGATGTACAAAAACAACAACAAAAATGACAAGGAACCACTATGTAAAAGGAAACAGGGCTAGGGTTAACCTTTCAACATCGCCAATTGAATTGGGCCTGCACTATCAGTGCCTCAAACATGAGTATTCAACAACTTACTTTCCATGGGAACCATTGTAAAACAAACGATTTTCGCAAAGAGGCCTTCTGACAACTCGTACATTACAGCAGGTTTTCTCAACCTTAGACAACAAATTACCCCTCTCTAGCTACAAAACTTTTCAAGTACCCCCCACCCTCTCTCTCTCTCCCTGGGTCCGGAGGAATTCGGTATTGTTTCACATCATCAATGTTAAACTAGTACACCACTAAATAAACTGTCAATACAAGAGCTGTAAATTATTTACTAGATTTTGAACGACAAAGGAGCAAACAAGGCAACAAGGGAGTAAACAAGGACAATATTTATCTACCCCTTTCCCTGGTTTTGCCATTTTGACATAAGAAAAGCACTGAAACATACCATGAGCTGTTGGACCCCCCTAGTTTCCATTATCTCAAATTTAGCCCCTTTAAAATCTCATATACACCCTAAGGGGGGGCCCGGACCCCAGTTGAGAACCACTACATTACAGCACGGTTCCGACATAAGTTCAGAGAGTTATTGAGTGAAGGAATCTTAACAAAGACCTATTAAAACATTGCCTCCCAGATGCTTTATCGCACATTAGACGTAAAAGACAATAAGCTACTTTTAGTTGAGATACATACACAACCAATTTCAACTATGCTGACACCTTCCCAATATAAAAACGGCGGTTTCACGGTACACAAAACTGTGCTTGTTAAAGTAGAGCTTCCAGTTTTCAAAGAAAGGACAACGACGTTTCGGTCTGTCGTTGACACCTGTTGCTACAAGGTACTTTACCCCAATTCGGATCCTTTATGCTCGTAGCTCTAATTAAACATAAGTATAATGAGCCACGCGCTCTACATTGGATACGCACACTCCCGCCCCTATAACATGTAAACAAGAACTATTCTAATGTGCAGAGATATAATTTGCTAGAGACCTAATAAATGATAAGCAATAGCATGTGAATCAATAATATGTATGCAAGCCGGTCGCTAGCCACGTCTAACAGGGACGAGGCACTGAACTATCAGTGGTGGGTAATAAATTATCCATGGAAATCAAAAAATTACAATGATAAATTATAACTATCCCTGACCAGATGTAATAATGTAAGATAAGATTAATAATGAAAAATGTGCTTACTTAAACCGACAAAGGCACTGACTGATAATTAAAAAATCGAGTGAGTGATTTGGCAACATTTCAACAGAGGAGAAAATGTTATCAGGGGGCATGGCCCCAAAATTCTTTTTGGCTAATGACCGGGATATCTTGTACCTAGTGTACACAAAATGGCGAAAGCATTTTTTGAATAAAATGCTTTTCTCGGCTGACACTCCCTGGAGCATAAATCGATGTTCTGTACCGTTAAGGATTCTGGAATATTACCTAGACTAGAGTTTCTCAACGGGGGTCAAGGGCCCCCCTTACTAGATATTTGAGGATTTAAAGGGGGTTTATGACAAGGGGTACTACGGTGACCAACAGCTAATAGCATGATCCACTGTTTTTGTAATGACATAATACCGACATCTAACAAAAAGGTTAACGAATGTTGTCTCCATTTTTCACGCGTTAATGATAATTTTGTCTGACAGGTGGTAAGCAAGTTGGGACTCCTTATTGACTGCTCCTTTCATAGTGTACTTGTTTCTTAAGAATGAGCAACCTTTTATTTAATCTAAAAATCAACATAAACACAAGACTCAGAATTCTCGGATGTTATGTGCTACTGACTCTGAAATATGGAAGTGAATCTTGGACAATCTCCAAGGAAATGGAGGATCGCTTAAAAGCAACAGAAATGTGGTTCCTCAGACGTATTATGCGGATCACATGAACAACGTATGTTTCGTATGTAAGATTCAGTTATTTAGACTGGCAATGGAGTGAAGAGCCTGGCATTTCATGGTCACCAACGTCACAAGATACGGCACTTAAGAAGAATAAGTATTTGTTTAATATCGATAAAGAGAAGCAACGTCTAACTGCTACGGACCAAGGGGGTATTAAAAACGTTTGGTAGCTCAAGGGGCTAATATACTTTCAGACCTTGAGACACCCGTGTAACAACCCTGACCTTAGATAACCATCACTATGGACGAGAGCTCTGTATAATGAGGTATAGAGAAGTAGTCTGGGCCCTATATTCTTCACAATCACACACTCGTTTTCATAAACCATTTCGAAACATTACTCGTTTGAAAAGAGCATGATTCAACAAAGATGCTGAGAATATTTCTGCTTTCTTAAATACTTCTAAGAACTCTATATCCAGTCACAAGGAACCTTATTTAAAATTAACAACTCAGCCCAATGTATATAAATCCACTACTAAACATGTTCAAGAGCTGTTCACGAATGGAAACAACATAACACATTTTTCTCTCGTGCTTCTATTAACGTTGAAACATCTCCATATCTTAAAAATATAAAAATCGAAAGAATACCCATCCAGGGTGGTAACTACATCATATTCACCCATAACATCCTCTATTAGTATCTTTAAGCTTTTCGTTAGACACTGGTCACGGCAACCTTTCATGATAAAGAAATAAAACGTTGTGCGCTAGTTATGAGTGGCTGGCTGTAGCAACAGAGATACCGGAGCTTGAGATGTTATCAACTCCCTTTGTAGGCAATTTCTCTAACGTATCTGCAGTAGTATTGAACTTCTATGGAGCTGTCTTGTTTTGTTATATGCATGATACAAAGAAAGGAGGAAAAGATGTAACTTTGGTATTTTGTATCTTAGAAAAGTTCCTGCAAGATATCTGACCCCCACAACTCCGATAGCCGCGTCGCATTCTATTTTTCTATTGTTTAATTTACTGTCACTAAATCCCCTTTACCGTCAAAGGAACGCCTTCTTTGTTTTAATAACAAAACCTCTAAGGCAAATAGGTAAAAAGATATCGTGCTTTTTTAAAATACTACCTGCCTCTTCCTTGCTAGCAAGAATCACATATCGGCTTAGGTAGACTACAACCGAGTGCTGAGCCACTTGTACAATCTAGCAATGACTGGCTTGATTTTGGAAGAGTGAATATGTAAAACGGTTAATTTCGCCGCTCTAGTGTGACCGCAGGCATTTATTACTCGTCACTATTTAGATTCAGGATGTACACCCTACGTATGAATCTTTACCAAATTTCATTGTAATTAAACAACATGAGGTTTCACTGTTTAGAGAATGGATACGGCATAGTAAAATATCAGCAATCCAGTGAGAAGCAAGTGCATGAAGAAAGTCTCCCTAAGGGAGCATTTCAACAGATTCAAAAATGTATTATTATTTAGATAGGCTACTGCTTATAAGGCTGAATCATACCTGTAGCAGGTGGATGAATGTAGCCAAATATTCTTTGACCAAATTGACTTTCTCCATGTCTGATATACAACCTTGTTGCAATTTGACGAATGTCTGGGTAGAGTGGAAAATGCTTGTTTCGCCTCAGGTCAAGAACTCTGTAGCCGCACCATTCTTCCCAAATATGGACATTGACGTAACCTGAGAAATTTCCCTGAAACAATAATGTTGTAAACGAGGCTATGATACTAATGGTTGGTCATTTTACAAACGTCATTGAGTAAGACACAAAGTTTTGGTTATGCTAGTTGAACAAAATAAGACCAAGAATGCATCACAAATGTACACCCTTTACATATTTTGCTCACATAGGGTACTATCGTGCTCCACACTGTAAGACTGAGGATTGGAAATGTATTGATAACAATATAATACGAGGATTCACGGTTTCCACGTTACTTACCTTTAACCTCTTCTTTACTCTGTGTTTAGGTGTGAAATGACTCTCTGTGATATGATTCTGTGATGTCTGTGCTGACGCCCCTGATGCATACTGTAGAGACTTGGCACCCGAAGAGCCTGACTGGGATAATGAGCTAGGACCTGATCCTAAATGAAAAAGGAGAGAAAGTCAAAACAAAACTCCATCTCTTGCATCTAGTACTCCTGTTGGTAAAATAAACGTGAGCAAACAATGAATTTTTATTCACGGCTCTTTCCTCCATTTAGATTACTGTGGTTAAGATTTGTCCTGGAATTGGAGTGGTGTCCACCCGCTTTAACAAAATGTGTTGTAGATTTACGTGGTGGCAACAGCATGCTTTGTACAGTCTATTCTTGAAGCCTCTGTAAACAAATCTGCACCACTTATTATCTATGAAAGGAATCCTTCACTAAAGACACCGATTGCTTACTCCATCCATCAATATTACCCATTGGGACAATGAGACAGATGATATGTGATTACTGAACTGTTCAATGACATTCATATTGGTCGAGCGCCCTTCGGCGATTTTTGCGGACGATTGCATTTCTGCTCCACTAAAAGTGGGTCATTTTCTCAAAAATTAAATACATCCGTTGCAGCTTCTAAACAAGATGGTTTATGCCAGGGTTTATCAAAGTATGTTACCTCCCTTGAGCTACCAAAAGTTCTTAGTCCGCCCAGATCCAATGGAATTTGGTATTGTTTATCTTCATAGATATTAAACGAGTACATCATGAAATAAGCAGTTATTAAAGAGTCTTAACTTGCTTACCAGGTGTAAGAGGAAAATATGTGCAACGTGGAAAGAAGACAATATACATTTATAATTTTGTTTGGTTTTGGCATTTTCATATAAGAAAAAAAATACAACATTCTATTAGCTGTTTCAACTCAATAACTGTACGTTTGACCCCCCTAATTCCCCTTGTCTCAAATTTCCCCCTTTAAAACTTCAAATACCCCTTAGGGAGGGGCTAGACCTCCGTAGAGAATCACTCCTCTAGAGCTGG
>JAAAKM020000498.1:1193604-1265886 GCA_010016025.2 Alatinidae sp. Z8VKAUB7J3
AGTGGGCCCAATATTGAAACTACCCCAAATACCAAAAACCACCAAACAGGTTCACTAATAAATAATGGACAGCTGCACCATCAATATCAAATGACACCAAATACTGGTTCATCACTTACAATACTTCCCTGACCAACAACAAACTTTTGTAACTTAAGTTCCTCAGAACATATTTGTGAATGGGTGAACCTAGCAGCAGCAAATGGCTCCACAGGTAAACTTACAGTGCTAACTCCATCTGGATCAGTTCTCTCCTCACTAGACCCTTTCAAATGATCAGGAATTTCTGATGATCCAACAGACCCAACCAAGACCAAGTAATCTGCAAAAGGAAGCAGACAACTTTAATTTTGAGGACAAATATACTCACAAGGTACACACAATACAAGGACTAATACAATACAATACTAGCCATTTTGTCATTACTTTGTAGGAATGTTACTTCAAATGAGCAGGCAAATATACAGAGAGTTGTGGGAGCAACACCACTTATACTATACTTAGCTAAAAAAACCATATACGAATTACTCAAATAACACACACATATATTTTTTAACTCTTTTAAAGTTCCAAACCTTCCATTGTTTTCACAGCATCAAACTTGGCAACTTGTTCAGTACTTGTTCAGTTGTTAAGTGAAGGGTTTTCTCATGCAACTTTACTGTTTGTTGCATTTGACAATGGCAACAAGAAGTGCCAAAATCTTGTGATTAAAGACATTGAAAACTTACACCTTTTGAAAGTATGCCGGTTTCATTTGCAGAACTTCAATCCTTAAAGGTAAGTGTGGACACTGAGCAATTGTAGGTACTGCAATTTTGATTGTATTGCAACATAAAATATAATTTCTTCATCTCCCTTATTGGGAGCCCTGTACAACATTGTAACATCAACGGGCAAGGTAAGCTAGCATGGTCTCCAATGTTTCCTGACTTAACTTTTTGCGTTGAAATTTATTTTTGGTAGTACATTATTGCTCAACCAACCAATCTTTATGATCAGCTGCTCTAAAGTCTTCTGAAGACATCTGACCAGAGATTAACAAAGGGGAAAGGGTCCCACAAAAACTGTGTCACTTCAGTCCACTTTTTTTTACTGTTGTAACTGCATTTCAATTGGTGATTTGCGGTTGCAGCATCTGAAGTACATTAGTTTCACCACTCATCTATCTTCTATGAGTGGACTCCTATTTAGCTTCCAGGTTGTGTAGTTTGCTGGTGCACATTTTTCTTGAACAGTAAATGAACAAGACAAGATATGTCAAGGAATGCAAAATATTGGCACACAGTCACAGTTTAAGTGCAGAAAATATAACTTATTCAGGAAAACAATGGCTTGAAAATGTTGCAAAATGGTATCCACAAGAGGGGTTTTTGAAATCATTTTTGGGACTCTGCACCCAACCTGACAGGGGGATCAGGATGCCCCTAAGCCCCCAGTTCCTCACTGTGGTAACACCACCATTATCAACTGCCCCAGCCCTGCTACCAAGTAAAAGGCTGTCTCTGAAAGCATTGGAACACTCAAATATTCCTTATTTTGACCCCTGGTGGTCATTTCTTCTAGTGATCACCACAAATGTCACTACACCAATTAGAAGATCATTTCTTATGAATGTTAACCCCTTAATTCAATATGAAGCCACATTTGGCCACTGACAGAATTCACAATCATAATGGTTGTAATTTCTAAGAATATTAATGATCTCTGAGATCAGTGTGGTTTGTGAACACCTCCACCCACCACCCACCCCCTAACTTCAAATGGTTGCTTCCATCCCTGGTTATATCAACTGTTGTACAAAGATGTAACATGATACCCCAAACACTGGTGTGGTTTGTGAGCATCTCCCCCCTCCCCCCAGTTTGAAATAGGTTGTTTACACCACCGACCATATTAACTGTTGTAAAAACATGTACATGTTATGCGAACCAACCCTGTTCTAAGTTACATTTAAATTATTTATGAGTGAATACACAGAATTTCTTTGATCACATGCAGTGATGCTGAGACCATATACACCAGTTGCTGCTAAATGTGGCTACATTATTGACTCAGCTGACTGAATTCTTACATATGCCAAGCTGCTCAAACAAAACCTAACGTTCTTCTCAAGTTGTTAAAAGTACATCTGCTGCAAATCTCATCTTTGTTTCTGATTACATAACATTCTTTACTCAGCTGACATCCCCTACATTTATCTCTAAGGAAAAGGAATCCTAAATTGACCCCAGGCAAATTTTAAATATAATAGTTGAAGGAATCTACATGGATTCATTAACTATTATAAAGGAAAAGTCTTCTACCACAAGCTTACCTGTTAAGGTTAACAAAAAAAGTAAACATTATATGTTGACAACAACTTAACTTTTTTGACTTTTAATTAAAGACATATATGATATGAGATATCCCATTGGTACAAATACCATATATACATAGCACAATCATATCCACTTTTATTTTATTATTAACAAATTGATAATACATATATTATCCTTTTCATTATATATAATATATACATATAACGTTTTGGCTTCAACAAACTACATTCTACTACAACCATTACCTCACTTCTAATGTCACATTTCTAAAACAAAAACAAAATTCCACAGACCACAGACTCTCTATAAGTTCCTGGAAGTTTGTGCAATTCTGTGGATACTTCATTCTGAAAACAGGCTATTCTCGACAACACAATC
Source organism: Alatinidae sp. Z8VKAUB7J3 (assembly GCA_010016025.2). Lineage (NCBI taxonomy): Eukaryota > Metazoa > Cnidaria > Cubozoa > Carybdeida > Alatinidae > Alatinidae sp. Z8VKAUB7J3. The sequence continues at coordinate 1,196,304 of JAAAKM020000498.1, forward strand.
ATAGCTAAAGTTTATGGACTAGTATTGTTAACAGTTACAATTTAGCTAGATTCCTTTGGTTAGATTTAGAAACATAATAGGTACATGGCACAAACCTATACTTTCCAAACTTTGTTGCCCACCTTTATAATGTTAAATTTTTCCGATTGTTTTTATTCTGAATATAACCCTAAGAAACTCCACCCTCCATAAAGGGTTTTACTCAATCCAAAAGGTACTTTTATCTTAGCCTTCAGTGCTGCTTTGTAAATAGGTGTACTATTCTTAAATGATACATAGCATTTCAATGCTAAAATTATCGAAAAAATAACAGACATTAGGTCAGTTGAAAAATGCTGTTCTTAAAATAAGTCAAATGAACATTAATATTTGAAGCTAGCAGTGATTGAAATTCAAGAGCTGAAGGCTTTAATTGCTGCTAAGCTGTTAACTACACATGAATGGTGTGTCATTTACATCCTACTATTTCCACAACTATCTGATAATCTACACTCCAACACACCTCTTGCGAAGCACTGTTAGCAACTATGGTATGAACAGGATGATGTGACATTAACACAATGCATTTTGCAGACATTAACACAATGCATTTTCCAGAGGGTCTTTCAAACTGAACCCAAAGCATGAATGGACATTCTAAAATGACATAAACCACTGGAAATAAAAACTTTGTTGAAAGCACTCATATCTTTGTTTTAAACCTTCAAATTTGGCCATAGATTGCTAAGTATTTGACCTTAGCCTTAAACAACAGGTAAGGAGCATGAAACCACATCCCCTTTCATTGTCACTTTCAACCAATTGCTATTATACTCCATAGTATAATGGAAAACCACAAAATAAAATGGCAAATCAATCTAATCATCAACATTTAACGAATATCATAATTTTACACAACCCTAATGGAACGAGTGGCCTATTGTTAAGACACGTTTTAACTCTAATAGTGATTTAATTACTTCTGATGACACATGCTACTCATTTGACAGGTGTCTTTAAAAACAATACAATGAATAGTATAGTTGTTTTTATTTTGTTTAGCAGCTGAAAAGAATTTCTCTTATAATATACTTCTTGTCAACTTCTTCTCTGGTATAAATTAGCTATTCTGATTGTTATTTAACCCTACATAAAAAAGGACAGTTTACAAGTGCACACACACATACACACACATGTACACAAATACATACACACATATGGGTAGACAACTATCCCCTCCCCAATCCCCTCAAATTTTTATGCATACAGAAAGTGCAAATACTTATACCTCAAAAATTTAGCTTTCTAGTATATACAAGATTTCTAGCTTTGAGAATATCTACCAACATTCCAAAAATGTAAGAGATATATACTTGCAACTTTTACACATTACAATTGGGCCAACATGGTCCAGAACTGCAAACAGGAAGCTATGGTTGCAATGTAGAGATGGGTTCCTCTATAGTGAGAGATATACACCCTAATGATGAAACCACTACAACTGTATCTGTTCTCTGTGACACCTGTATTTCTCCACCAAGCATTTCTCACCTACAGTAAATTTTGATCCTTTTCTATCTCTATAAATTCTGTGTTAACAAGGTATTGTGTACCAATGTAATTCATTTGGGAGAATCAGAGAAAAACTTCACTAACAATACAAGAGTTCTTGTCTGAGATTTACATATTCTGCACAACAAATAGCTCATTTAAAGAAAACGTTAATAAAACGGTTGCATATTATGGTCTGTGATTCATGCATGTCAAACTTTGAGACTAAGAAACTTTACATGTGTAAAAAAGGAAATCAGTTTAGTTAGTTAGAAGCCTCATTTTCTTTTGATGGAACACCACTGTGTAAGATGTATTTAAGCAGCTATATTTTGGGCCAGCAAATGACTTGAATATTATTACGTTAAAATACTGCTAGTGTCCTAATCATCATGATGAGAAACATGTGGCACCAAAACTAATAAAAGAGAACAAATCAAACAGTTGGATATCATAACAAAAGATGCCAATCACTTGCATGAAGATGGTGAAGATGATGATGATGATTACGATGACGATGATGATGATGATGATGATGATGATGATGATGATGATGACTACGACGATGATGATGACGACTACGATAATGATGAGAACGATAACGGTAACCTTAACCTTAGCAGCTAACGTTACCGTTACCGTTATCGTACTAGAGCTGAAACTCTCTAATGCCATTACTAGTAGAAATTCCTGAATCAGTTGTTAAATTGGCTCCCCTAAGAACACGCAACGGCTCCGTAGTTTTACTTTGTAAAACGAACTAAGTTTGCTGTTTAGCAGCAGTCTGTTACAGGCTGCCCCCTCTTTTCACATGGATTCACTGTGTAATGTATCAAACCTGGAAGTAATTTTGCTTTCGTATGGTATATTAACCCTGGGGAAATCTTAATGTTTACTTCATTTTGTCATAAATCATATAGCTATCGCAGTTAATATGTTAAAGAAGGGTTAGGGAACCAGGGTTACCGAACTAGGGGTGCGAGATGGCTATGCGAGTCTGGATTTAGTACTCTGTTGTTAATTATAACAAAATCGCAAAATTGCTTTGTTGCACAGTCAGATACGCGGATTGCTATTGGCAACAAATTACCACGTTTAAACAAGAAATAGGAGAGGGTCGTTGGCTCGCGGGCATTTGTAATGAATCTTTTAAAGAGAATTTCACGTTATCACAGTCTGCGAGGGCCTGTTACTATAACAATCTATATAGTGTTCCATCGTTGTGGATTGCGCAGCTGTTTAGTAAAGCGAGGAGGTGCGACCAGTCACATTCTCAAAGTAAACCTAGTAAAGTACGGATAATGGGTGATGGGTATTTGACTTTAGGACACTAATGTTCTCGATGTAGTGTAGTGATTACGCGAGTGATGCTCTTTGCAAGTACGTTATCAACTCTGTCAGGGCAGGTTCTCACGGTTTCTGAAGTGTCTGCCCCATCGTATGAGATTTGAACACACATTTGTCAAATACTTATGTTTAGGTACCAATGGCGATCGCACCATATTAAGATGTTGGAAGCAATAAAAACTTAGGTATGGAAGAACAACATTAAGATCAATTTGTTTCCCTTTCTCATAGATTCATGTCCCGGCCGGACGTAAAGGACCAACGATTGAGAGAATTCATCGACTGGTCTTTGGTCGTGCTTTCCAAGGGCAATGGTAGGGTGTGTTCTTTCAGTATTTAAAGTGTCGTTGTGAAGACGTGGATCGTGTGGTTTTACGCAGTTATTTAAATGATAACCCTAATATATCTGCAAATGATACATATTTATAACCATCGACGATCAAATCATGGACGCTAGCACCCCAATGGCCTTTATATTGGCATACTTAGAAAGCTCTACCCTTTGACAATGTCTTGTCCATTTTTGAAAACCTATGTTACAGTGGACGGTATTGCTGCAAACGGTCCACTGTACGCCACAGCTTGGGTTTTTAAGTATCTTTTGGTGTAAGTGGCCGATTACGTGGTTTCTATATTCCAGTTATAGGAACGAGGTACCCACATGGGTGTTAAATGCGTTCTAATATGTGATACTTTTTAAATGTAGCTCAACTTGTCGGCAAGTTGCTAAACAGGGATAGCAGTGGAGCCTATCCTTTTATCTAGTGCTGTGCTGTTTGTATCAGGACATTTGAGTGAGATAAACCATAGAAAACCCGTAATTTATTAACGAAACATTGGCTTGATAGGTTAGGGTTGCCGAAAGAATAAACATTATTGATATGTCTAAACGGATGAAAATTTCTATACTGAGAATCCTGTTTTGTAGGAGTTACTACAAATATCGATATAACCCGAGTAGGAAGAACCCGCCAGTGCTGTAATCATAAGTTAGGAGTAATTGAGTGTCCTTGATAGTAACACATTTCAAGCAGCACTACAATCCGTTTACCATGTAACACGATCCCGCTTACATCTTTGTACTGTAACTAGTAAATGACCTTAACGATTACTCTATTTGTTTTGATACAACAATGGCTTTGCATGTTAAGATAGGACCTAATCAATGCCCCCAAAATTTGAGATTTGAGATTTTCTAACCGTTCGTTTCTAGGAGAGACAATGACTGGTATGCTGTCACTGATTGGAATTTTATCAACATTGGTATGTTATTTTGATGTGAATAGTAAGGTATCCAAACACCGATCAAACGCCGTCAAGGAAACTGTGCGTGGAGAACGCTTGTCTCAAGTAAATACTGCTTTAGCGGTGCTATCAAATTTTGAGTGAACATATGAAATGTAGATTAAAGGCGACATGCTACCGGGGAACAGTTTCCGTATTTATATTTTAATTTGAGTTGATATCAATATGTGGTGTGGAGAGTCGACATGACTACTTGAGTTCACCTATTGTGTACGAAAATGCCAAACCCATCTTAGCTGAGCTTTTTGGGGGATGGCTGTCACTTGAACCGTCATCGGGAACTCTATCAACAGGCAAGTAGAGCCTGTTGTGACAAGGCAGGAAACACTGCTGTCGGTGCATAGTAACGTTAGTTAATAGCGCGAGAAGGGGAACCCAAGCCCTGCTAGTCCGCCAACGATTTAATTGCGCTTATACAGAGGCTTTCCACACCCGCTTTCATCAGGAATAGAGAGATGTGAATTTGGATGTTAAGTACCTGCCTTAATTCGGTAATGAAACTGTATTTTATATGCCCTCTTGAGTAAATCGCTTACACAATGCTTTATAAAATGTACATTTACGGCATTGACATGTATACCCGTGTCTGTTTGAACCTACCAGTATTGACCAGTCCACAACATTCCAAGTCTTGTAAAAAAAATTTATGATCATTACATTTTACCTAATAGTTCTTATCTTATGAATATTAAAATAAGTTCGGCGAGTTTGGTCAGGAGAAAATAGTTTTCCATATATTTTACAAATTATAATTTATTCTAGGAACAGTTGATGTGGATAGTTTGGACCGCTGTAAAAGTGAATGACAATTTTGTATCTTTTGTTGTACATCTTCCTAAAGTCACAACGAGTCCTCAAAAGTCGTATAAGCTTCTCATTGCTCTTAAGGCCAAGTTCCTGTGAGGTGGATTTTCCGCTGTCACGGCCAGGACTATGGGTTCTAGGCACCGATGATACCGCAATTTCCCGAAGGCGCTATTTATGTTTCAAGGATTTAGGCGGCTAGTTATGCAGCAAGGGTGCTCATTAATTTACCTGAATTTTACGGTTTTCCGAACTCAAATTTACTGCATGACATTATATCATATTTAATTATAACAATGGATATCTGAAAAGGAATGCCATCTTCTACGATTCTTAAATCAATTTTTTCGTCGTTTTTCATCATCGTATCAATAAAATGATGTACTAGGGCAGACGTGCCAATATCCGACACGTGGAATTTTAGAAATGTACTGAGTTGAATGAATGAAAAGTCTCCACCCGCTGTTCTAGCATGGTGCTACGACTATAAAACTGTGAACTGGCCTTGAAATTATGTACCATGGTGCCATAACTGATGCCAGTTTCCACATTTTCGATTAAATACCCTACTGTAAGTCATTCGAAGGGGCGGTCATTCGAAGGGGACCCGCATTCATATTTTTTCTTTAAAAGAGGGCCACTCATTTGAAGGTTGCGCTCATTCGAGGTACCTCCCTACTAAAGGTACTTACAGCACCAGTGACTAAACTTCTAAAGACTTGTGTCTAGTTATTACGTCCGTATCGTTACAAGATCATTAGTAAACTAAGGACTGCGGGAACAGTGATTTTTGTGTTTGTGTAGGTATCTTTTAAGTTATTGGCAAAATCAGGATTCCCGCAGGTCGTGGAAGGTCCTGAAACTTGTTATTAAATTTTAAAAAGTCCCATAAAAGAATTGACAGTAATCCAGTGGAGGTTCTTTTGTGCCTCAGAGCTCTGACGAAGTTAGGGGGCGCATCGCCTTGCCTTCAACTGCCTTTGGAAGACTAAAGAAATACATTTGGAGCCCCAAAGACCTCAAACATATTCTCAAGACTAGGCTGTGCTATACTTTGATTTGCATACACGGTGTGTGCATGTGTAGGTATCTTTTAGGTTATTGGCTAAATCAGGGTTCCCACAGGTCGTGAAAGGTCCTGAAACTTGTTGTTAAATTTTAAAAAGTCCCATAAAAGTGCTGAAACTTTGTACAATATTTGCCTCTTGAATGTTCGTATTGGGATCATTTAAACTGAATTTTCTTTATGTTGTCACGTCAGATACTACACTAGTTGTTTTCTGTTTTATTTAAAACTTAACGGGTTTTATATCTAAATTATAGAAGTTTAGTAAGAAACCTTATTGTTGTTTATCCATCATCTTGAAAATTAGTTTGCCAGGAGTTGTCAAAAGTAACTACCATCTGAAATTATATTTAAAATTGGTTTGTCTGAAGTTTGACATTGTTATTGGATCTGATCCAACGATAATTACTCATTAAGAAAGGTCCAGGAAAGTCCTAGGATGTACTTTTCGAAAAGTAGTTGAAAAGACCTGCTGTAAAATTCTGGATTTTAATTTGGTTTTTCAATAGCAACTATGTAAGCGACCTCTTTTCTTCTCTTACAGGCCTCTATTTTTAAACACGGAAGCCGGGCGAACTTACTTCCCTATGGTATGTAACATTTTTTTAGCTTTACCTTGAGAACACTTTGTTGCGAATTTGTTTGGTTTACCTGAACTGATCTATAAGAAACTCGAAATAGATTGATTAGGCGGAGTTTTAAACGATATTATGTATAAATACTGAGTTCAGATGCCTGCCCTTTATTTACGACATGGCCAAATGTTGGAAGATCTTTGCTTATGTTTCACTAAGTACGGATGATAAAGTAAATAGTCCTTTGTTTTCAACATGGCCAAATCCCGGGTAGATTATTTTTTCCGTTTCACTCAGTCCCTGAGTGAAACGGTTTGCATAGCAAAGGTCAAAGAGGATTTGTTTTCTCATTGGGCATATTTAATTGATATATAGTTGTAGCTGACGCCAAAAAGAAAATGAAAACACGAATAGCACCTGCAGTCGATCTTATAGCACATGACGTCGGGATATCAGTCAGAGACAAAAATTTCAATGTAGCCTGGCATCAAGGAAAGACCACAAGACGTCTCAAAAGTGGTAGTTACACCCATTCACTAAATAAAGAGCCATTGCACTGCTCTCAATACGTGGGAAAGTTTTCCTTCGGGTCCTTCCAAGCAGAATGTGAAAAAGAGTAAACGCCTAATTAAAAGAGTCATAGTATGGTTTCATATCTGGGCATGGTACTGTGGATGCCATTTTTTCATGAGGCAAATTATAGATAAAGCTTGGGGAAAACGAGTTCCACTGCATTTTAACTTTATTGAATTGAAATCTACTTTTGATACGGTATAAAGCAAGGTATTATGAAAAAAGTTGAAAGCAGTTGATGCGAGGCTTTACTTCTTAAGAACAAATGTGTGGTATGCCAGGAAGCACTGTCCTTGTAAACGTTAATCGTACAAAATGGTTTCGAGTTGAAGCGGGTATACGTCATGGATATACACTATCCCCGATGCTATTCAGCATTTTATTGGAGTTCGTCATCGATGATTTATCAAGCTTTCAACAATATCTAAGTTTAACCCAGAGTCTGGCCTCGGTCATAAGAGATGCTGACGCCATGGAACTAATTTGGCAAATCTTTGAGTATCTGAAACTTTGAACTAAGGAGCTTGAAGCTGGCTGCAATAAATGGAAATTTAAACTCTTAAAAATGTAAAGTTCTGACTAAAGATGATGACAATATAATTATTGACAGTAATTCGGTAGACCTGTGTAGAAGTTAGAAGGCGCATCGCCTTGCCTTCAACTGCCTTTGGAAGACTAAAGAAATACATTTGGAGCCCTAAAGACCTCAAACACGTTCTCAAGACTAGCCTGTACTATGCTCTGATAATTTGCATTTACGGTTGCGAAACCTGGACTCTAAAATGGAGGATGCACAAAGGCTTTGCTGTGTTTGAAAACAACTTCCTGCGGCCCATGGTAGGTAAGACATTAAAAGATACAACAAGGATTACTCACCTTACAAAAGCACTAGTAATAAAGACGGACTTTTTGAATATCGTGGGAAGAGGGAGACTAAATTGGTTTGGGCATGTAGCTCGAATAGGAGAGCAACTACAGATTATTTAAAGATGGATTATGGGCGACCACCAAAAGGATGAACTGGCCTTATCTGAGAAGATACAAACATTCAAATTTATATGCTGGAGAGACTAGCCGAAGATCGAAAGCGATGGAAGTGTTTTATGGAGCAGAAATCTGCAAGGATACCACCGGCATTATGCAGCTAAGTCAAATTTAAGTCAATCGTTCTCTGATTGATCCCCCCAAAAACCGACAACCCAAGCCTTTCAGGAAGCCAAAATGACTCTTTCAAAGATACAATTTGTGTACACGATTTTTTTTATCAGCAACTGTAGTATTTCTTTAAGGATAAAATATAGTTTAATTATATAGATATAAACTATTTATTTTCTGATAATATTCACATATAGTTATATGTACAATGGCATTTTGAGAAATTATTAAGCAACTCCAGAACTAGTGGGATTTTACCAACTTCGCATTTAAGTAACAATCAACTGACAAATTCCCACTTTTAATGACAGAAAGTGCTTAGATTTCATGAAGTTGTGAACTGTTAATTATATCTTCCTATGGTAAATACCTTTTTCACTTGCAAGAAGAAAACTTGATTACATTTCAACCTTAACAGTTCATTTTTATTCTGCTTTTCCACTTTCGTATCCCTCTATGTATAGTAGAGGAATTTGATACACAACCAATTAAACAACAGTACTATCTTTAGCCTCAAAATTAAGCAACCTGACTCCTAGTCAAAACCGTAAGTTGTCTACAAAAGAATTCGTGTAATGTTTTATACTTTTCAGTTCGATCATTTATGATGATTGCACTCTGAGGAGTGTCAGACGAAAGAAGCTTGAAAGTACACAATGTTTCACAATTTCGTGCCGTATTCTTGTTTTGTACCGCAAACAAACTATTTGTTGTTGATGTGTCGTCTTCCAAATTTCCTTATCTTTGTAGCTTCGGCTGTTTTAGAAAGAATCGTGGCTTGCGATATTCACAATATGAATAACATGCTACTACGGAAGCTTGGCATCAAAGTCATCCAGGTTGGTGATAGTCAGCCTGCGGCAGACCCAAACAAACTTTTTTTCTTATGGTCTGCGAATCAGGCAGCTAAAAGTCGTCAAGGCTTTGACAGTCATGGTGCTTGCACATGATTTCGTTTACAACTTTGCTCATTTTATACCACTGTCAAAGGCCGGCACATGAAAGGAAAACACGTACTCTTTCTGACTTACTTGAAAGTGACGTGTTGATCGATTGACTCTCGTATGAGCCACCATTTGTTTAGTAATTTTGATTATATAACATGCACACTCACTTCACAACAACCTTGTAAAGCTGGGACGTCTTTTCGTGGTATGATTCGCAGACCCAAACAAAGGAGTTTGATTGGATCTACAGCGCAGATTAGGTGATTCTTATATATAGCAAAATTCAGGCAGGAACAGTGTAGCACTATGTGTTAGTACAGGGACGATGAAACCGCTACCCTTGATGCGTTCCTTTACGGCGCGCTTAACATCCATAAATTCACTGTACTGCCTCCTTCCCCAACCAAGCATAAAAATCGCCCTTGTTTATTTTTACAAGTATGTCAAGTAGAATAAAAAAAGTAATTAGCATTTAATTAAGTACTGAAAACGACCGGCTCAACTTCGGCTATCAAATATAGCCCGTGGCCATCCCTGCGTTAGTATTGCTATCCCCTTGTTACCTTAATTTCAAGGGACACAGTAGTGGATTTTTACCCCTCCTCTTTGTTTTTTAAGTTTTGCGATCATATCTGGTAATTAAATGAAACAGATCGCCAGAATCCTGCTGTTGGCTGTTAATCATTCTGCTAGCCATTAAACGCATTTTCGATATCTCCCAAGTCAGAAATTGTCCATTATGCATCCAACCAGACGTTCCGTAATTCCTGAGGTTTTAAGTTAGTGATAAAGAAAGTAGTCTTTCCCACCTAGTCGATGTGAGAAGCTAGATAAATGAAACGATAGTTATTCTGAATCTCAGAATTTGAAAATGCCCTCGAAAGTTTATCACCGCCCCACATTTTGAACCCACAATACCTGAGGTCGGGGATCCATTTAATCTTGGGCAAGGATAGTTTCGATGTCATTTTTCTTGGTTAGCCTTTAGTTTGTAAGTGTGCCATGTCCTCAAACTTTAAGTCAGTAGAATGAGATTTTCTGGAAGAGATTTGTGTGCTCCAAGTACCCTCCCCTTCCGATTTTTTTTGCAATAAAATGGAGTTTAATCTCTTTTGTTTAAAAAGTAAAGCTGTTTTGAAATTTTCGTAGTACAAAGTTTTCTAAGCGCTTATCCCTGAGTTTGTATTCTGGCGTAAAAACATAGCAAGTGGGGTTAGTGTAATTCGGACGTTCCGACGTTAGAGCTTCCCAAACTTTCTTATGTATTCATTGTGATGATTCCTTGATGATTCATTTACAAACATATGGCTACTCGAGACGGCTGACATATCCAGATGTATAAGTGTTAAACTTTTCATACTTCTGGAATTGCTCTCTTTTGTCTTTTTCAAGACTTGGTTTGTAAGTCAAGCATTAAATAAGGAAACGTTCGATTTCAACCTTCAGAATTTTAATAATTTTTTTTCTAAATTTGTTTTTATCCTGCAGAGGATTGGTTTGACATTTTTAAAACCGAGAGTAGCAACTTGGAGGTAAGTGGGTGTTCGATATTAATTACTATGTTAGTGTAGGGTATTCTTGATGTCTAATACGTCCTCTTCGAAGCTAATACATACACTGGGCTGTGAAACAATTTGTACAAGGAATCGACCCGTCAAGTTAACCTCCCAAAGCAAATGTGAGAAAGATTAGTCGAACGTTGTAGCAAAGCTTTCTTTTTCGCCTTACAAAGTGTAAACTGTAGAGTGCAACTGTTGGGAATTCAATGTTGACTAAACTCTCGGGGTCTCGGGCTTTACTCGAAAAGAACAGCGAGATAAAAAAAACCCAAACCCAACAGTTGTAAATCAAAGATTCCATAAGAGACAATGGAGATGTAGTTTTGTAGGCCTCAACTAAAAGTGCACACCTCGCCAAGTATGGAATTTTGAAAATACGGAACCGAGCAATTGAATGTATTAGAAATAGTCGTTGACTCTTCTATTGCTTGTGGACTACCCTTAAGGTGTCGGGAAGTAATGGTGCCCTTTTTGTTAATAGCAAGGTGAATGCCCAACCGGCAAATTATTTGAGAGGAAACCCATCAGAGAAACTCTGTTATCGACGACATTTTGTCTTCCTAAAGACGTCGTTAGGTTTACTGAAAATAGTTCAGTTTAGCCTATTTTCATTAGAGCTGAAGATGTTTTTAAGAAGACAAAAACGTTGTTGATAATAGAGTTGCTGTTATGGTACACTTTTAACTTTAAGAAGTCACTACTGTTATTCTTTCATTTAGGTATCAAAGGGGAGAGCGCTCGTTGTCAGACAATTTAGGAAATCTTAACGCAACTGCTGGAAAAGCGACGTCGGTGAGTGTGCTTCTCAGTTCCTAACTTGAGTTTTATATTCGTGTATGGTAATTATACTATTTAACTAATCGAACTCATTTCGAGTTACCCTGTCCACTTGCACTTAACATCCCAACAGTGTCAATTGCAATGCCAACGAAGTTTTTTCCAGCACTTTGTTTTGCTCTTGAATATATACGTGTGCGTTTGGATTGGGTAGGGTACGCGAGCAAGAAGGTGCACCAATTTGGAGGCCGGCCCGCCAGGTTTTGGTACATATCGTTGTTTTCGTTCTTCCGACTCAATATACGATTGGAGGTATGGTTGTTTAGCCCTATCACGTTTGATAGTATGCTTCATACTAAAGGAGCGCGGTACCTGTACCCTTACAAGAAAAGGTTCAGTACCTGTTAATATTAATAGGGAACCTTTATCCGTGTGATATCCGTTTTATATCCGTCTTAGAACAAGAGAACTGGATACGATAGCAAAAGGCCCTGAATACGTTTATCAAAATAGAGGCTTTTAATGCAGTTGTAAAAAGGTGACACCTACTTTAAGAAAAGGGCACCTTTTATATTTGTGATTGGAAAGGGGCAATCGATACTAGAAAAGGGATATCTGTTTGTGAAATGGAGTAGTTCATGCTGATATAAAAAGGGCGTTCACCTTTGTACACTTATATCTGTATTATCATATCTGAAAACGAGGGCAACTATAATTAATGTTGGTTGACAAACGGGAACGTTTTATAAGAAAGGCGAACAGATTTGACTTTTATCTCCAATCGTCATGAGGACAGCCGTGTTTTGTATATACATATACATTATTTATGTTTTTCTTTGAACAGGATTCTGCTGACAAGAACCAAAGAAATGAATTGAAAACTGAGGAAGATGTAAGTTTTTGCGGTTTCGTTTAAAAATGTTATCAAGAGTATGAGTTTTAATCTGTGGTTTACGTTTACTACGAACCTTTCAGCTAGCTATTTTGCTAGCACTTGAAATTACGTTATACGCTACTAAATCCGAGGTGAGGACGGTCGTGGTTACGAGGTGGTAACGACATGCGCAGGACAGTATTTTCTAAATGATGCTCAAATACTTCTACAGCTTTAGAGTTGCTACCTATAAAAAGAATCCCTCGATCGAACATACTTGCAAGAGCATTTAAACTTTTAAAAAATCTTTACTGCATCCTCTGTGATAACTCCAATAGTGCTAACATTTTGTAGTGACGTGAAGAAAACAATGTAGTAAGAATGTCGTTGCTGCCACGTAACCAATGTTATTATGGCGCAACGAGCGTTTCCAGTTTAATTGCGTATTAATAATCACTAATAGAATGGCCGTCGTTTCCTATTGGCTTATGAACAAAACAAGGGAGGTATGTTAATTTGGTGCACTCCAACTTGCCTTTTTGGTGTCATTTGAAAAAAATTAAAGGGCGCCTATCCCTTACTTTGAATATGGAAATAACTAGAGAGGAGGGGCATTCGTGTTACACCTGCAGGCCTCACGTTACAGGCCTCATAATGTACAGTAGGTCTATTGCTTCCAATGTAGACGCTCCCGTTTATTTAACTAATCTGATGTACGTGTAGTAATAGTTTCCTTCTGCAAAGCCAGGTCACATGTGTTTTGAAATGAGGAAACGAATGAGTTGTGTTCATTCTAAGTCATCTATTTTGTTCATTACAGGGCGGTAAGCAAGGCGTTCAAAGTAACCATAGTTGCAATGGTTTGTTCGGGTTTTAGGCTTTTTGTTTATCTGTGTCTTACCTTAAATTGAAGGCCAGCAAGTAATCTTAGAGATGTTATTGCTTTCTGTTAAGGTGCGCACATGGCGTTACCTAAGCGAGAAAATAACCCTCCATGTTTCGTCCAGACACTGCCATTTTGTTTGGTTGAAGGTTCAAGGACAACCAATGCGTATGAAGTTAGCCTATGATCAGAATCATTTTTTTAAAATTAGACTCCGAATGATCTGCTTTCGTGTCACCTGTGCATCACGTTACACTACAGTTTGACAAAAGTTACAAAACCTTTTCCGCTGATGACGGAATATAACATTTTGTTTGACTAAAACCTCAAATATTGTATCACGAAAGTATCTTCTCGTTATTTTCATCTTTAGGGAGATTACGATGTACCTGATGAGATTGAAGAAGTGATAGGTAATTTATGTTGTTGAGTTCTTGGATACTTATGAACAGTTTCGGTAATAAAGACTTGCTACTTTACAGTGATATCTTTAGAAAAAGGGGCACATGTCGTTGTGGTTTATTACAATTGAAACCGTTTATGTCTAGTTGATAACGCATTTCATACTCCTGGTACTTTAGTATAGGGGGACAAGGCCAAGAAAAGTTGTCAGGAAGTTAATTTCGCACCTATCGTCTTTAGATTGGGGGTGGTTTAATTTCGAAAAGAATTTCTCTCGTATCGTAAGTTTATGCCTATTGCACGATTTTGCAAATGTTGTATCGTTATAGGTTTTTATTGTGTAGTAATGGCATCACGCTTATTCATATCTGGGATTATCTTCTGAAGGAGTAGTGGTCACAGTGTTAAGTTGTGTCTTATTCAGGAAAGACTAAAGTAAGATAACGGCAAAATCATAACTATCAAGGAAGAAGTTCTCAAACCCTAAATCACAACTGACATGAGTAGCGATTCACCGCTCGTTGGATTGCGCATGTGCCCAAAATGGACGTTTGAAAAGTAGTTTTTGTTAGTGTTGTCACTCACCCTGTAATTTCATGCTACGGTAAAGTCAAATCGCAACGCTATTAGTACAATCTCTCGGGGGAGGGAATGGGAAGGAGGTACTAGGAACCATTGATGACCCATTAGTCAAAATTTCAATGACAAGATGTGACCACGGAGCTGATAGCCGCAGGTTTACGGTATTCAGATCTTCGAATCCTCGGCCCCTTGTTGTTTACTTGAGCAAGATGTGCTCCTTCTTCGTCGTACCAGATGTCACGTGGTAGTGATGACCAAGTCACATTAGAGCCGTTTGTGGCTGCTGCCACTGATTCTATAATTTATGCAATACACTATAAATGGCTAAAATGCTAAATGGCAGCAGACTATATCATCTTTGGCAGTGGAATGAATATTTTTATTTTGGTAGTTTAAGAACTAGTGCCACGCCAAAGAAATTTTTTATTTCTGTATAAATTTCAAAATTCAATCTGCGTAGTGGTGGTACCCTTGTTTAAGGAAACATCAACTTGTAGATTGCAATGCTATTGTTTTATAAGAGACATTGAACGGAAATACCAAGGGAAAGGAGTTGAACACCGTATCACTTAAATGTTGGATGTAATGAGTATTGTATTCCTTACATGATATGTCAATGAGATGGAGAATTATATTAATGGTTGGTTCGATAAGAGCGGAATGCAGGGAAAGGCGAGTAAATACATCTTTTTCTGATAAAGTTTAGTAAGTTTACTTCAAGTGTCACATCAGTAATAAATGGGGTCTTTTTATATTTCAGAGTTGCTTCTTAACGGGCTTAGGGATAAAGATACAGTGGTTCGGTGGTCAGCGGCCAAAGGGTAAGGTCACGCGGTCACAGCTTTGATTTTTATCCGTATTATCAACGTAGTCCCATTTTCGTTGTATATCACACACACCCAGGTACACGTACATTCACACCTCTTTATAAGCTAGTATAGATTTACCACTTTCCTTTCTAATCCATTGATAAATGTTCCGTTTTGCTCATGTCAAGACTTTTAGAACTTTACTTGCTACACATTTGATCAGTGTTTTTGACTTTAATTGCGATTGATACTCTGGGTGAAAATCGAAGTCGGATAAGGAATATAATTATAAAGCCCTGTGTTTTGTATTGTAATTAGTCGTATTGTGGTGGCTCCAATCACATATCGGATGCCCTTACTTGTTCTGTGGTAAGTTCTCTGGTAAGCTGCAATAGCGCATGCGCTATCGAGAATGGTAGTCAGAAAGTTTGCCAGACCATGCGGCTATTGACATGGCACGTAACATTACACGTAATTTGAGACACGTCTCGGTTATATTTTATCTAAACTTTCGGTGCTATTTTGCATCATCTACTTTATTACTTGCATGATTTACTTTATTTAGAGTTGGACGCATCACGGGCCAATTACCCAAGGAACTTGCTGATGAAGTTGTTGGATCTTTGCTGGAATTCTTCACGTAAGTGTAATCATAAGTGACACCCTTTATTCAAAGAAACAGTTGGGGTACACATTAATAAGATGGCTGTACAATAAACGTCGTAGGTAAGGCTGGGATTTTCAAGGTCGTGAGGGCAATTTGGTGATTTGGAGAATTTTGGATAATTGTGTCGTAGGTTAAGTTAAGGAACTGCGCAGAAGAACTGTAAGGAACTTCATCTTTGGATGTGTATAATTTGAGTAGCCTACCTCCATCGTATTGGCCTGCATTAATGGAGAGTCCGTAGGGTGTTTGTAAATTCAAACTTGATATCAATGCGTGTTTTCCACTTTTTAGTTGTTGTTTGTCTTTATTTCCATACCATTTCCATATCATTTCATCTTCTTTTTGTAATCGACCTGTTCGTTTTTTACTCTTCCATTCTTCGAAGATCCCTTAATAGTACCGTTAACTCACATACCTTTTGCTCCCAATAGATTCAGAGAATCAGATTCAGCATGGCATGGGGGTGAGTTTTTTTGCGCACTAAAGGTATACGACCGTAATTGTGCTAGTAAGATGTTCAAATATATTGTTTGTGTTACAAAATCCAAAGATTGCTCTAAAAAGACGACTCATCATTATTCAGGTTGAATAGCTTTTTTCGTATGACTCTCATTAGAACCTGGCGTCATAATTATTAACGAAGAAAAAAAGAAAGGGATCGAAATTTACAAAATGTTGAAAAACTAAGTACGTGATGGGTACGTGAATGTATTTCTTAAACGCTGACCAACTTGCATATGTCTATTAGAGGCCTGTACACACGTCCACATTTGCAGTATGATTTGTGCCTTCACCGCCACCAGATAACTCGCAAACTTCGTTTGTAGGCAGTAAAATTGCTCAATTTACACTCAATATTAGTTAGTTAGCTCAAATCTGCAGTAACAATTTGTTACGTATTAAAAGCAAAGACCCTATGAACGAAATCGGAATTTGTAGTGGCAACATTATCATATTTCAAGATATTTGTGTAATGCTTTTCAAGTAAACATGGTTTTCCCTTGTGATTGTTCATCATAATTCGTTTGAAATTTAACTGGTGCTTGAATGTTCCTATTGTTGGGTGTGGCAAACTTTCTAATTACTGACTTTCGTAGGTTGTTTGGCTTTGGCTGAATTGGGAAGAAGAGGCTTACTTTTACCTCAGAGACTGCCAGAAGGTATAGTAAATATTTTCAATGAAGATTTTCACTTATTGTAAAAGTACATAACCATCATTAATTATTACCAAACCCCATTTCATTGTTTGGTAACTAAAGCTAAAGGGTTAGAGAGGGAGCTCTAACTTTATAGATTGCGTGCTAATTTCTCATTAATAAGATTGTTTACCTGCACATCCTACCATCTGTAACACATTTTCTACACTATACACCATAATAAAATGCCGTAGAAAAATCAAAGTACAAAAGCATTTAATTTAGATTGCCGGCATCAGTGACTGTCTTCAAACGAAACCAAAATAGTCGCCCCTTTATTTGCTCTGTAGGTAGCATATGAAATGAAAACAGTTATTTTCCATTCTGTTCGTAATTTATTGGCCATGCAGTGGTGGCCTGCGGTACGGGGTGTGAGAACTGGATAGTTTTGACACGTTTCAGGAAATGATAAGGGATCATTCTCAAGGCACCAATTTTCTCTTGGTGACGTTCAAATGCATTTTGTTAGTTTTTGTTCGAATTGGACTTAGCAGTTCTATACATGTAAAATAATGATAAACGAAAATGAAAGTGGTGCTGAAATTGAAATAGTTATAACACGACCTTATAGGCCCATAGCCATGCGAAGCTATAGAGTGCTTAGCCCGCCAAAAAGTACCACCAGCCCCCGAAATTCTCTCATCAGGATGGAAATCCAGAGGTATTTCTAAAGCAGTTGCGATGCCAATCCCCCCAAATTAAGAATGCCCCCCTAGTTCGGAAAAGCCCCTCCAAATGTCAAGCCCTGGCCTTTGTTCTGCGACCATAGTATACCATTGATCAACGATTCGTTGCATTATTTGTCCCGGTAGTTTCCATATTGTAGTCATCACTAATACTATTACAGTATGGTCACCGGGAGCGGGCACCCAAGTGAACACAAGAGAAGGTGATTCATTAAAAGAACGTGAATTTGCAAGTCCCTACCCCGGGAAAAAATGTTTTATGAATCGGTAGCTAAGTTGACTCCATCTCACATACTATTTACTAAATGTTGACTCACGGCACATTACGTAGTCTGAAAAGATCATACATTTTTACATTTTGGCAACAATTCAAATAAACAGAGAATTTTGTCTTGTGATGCCGTCCGTTTGGCAAGATCATGATAAGGAAGCGGACGTTTGATTGTTAAGCACTTTTATGCGTAGTTTTGCCGAGAAAGGCACATAAAAGAACAAAGTGCTTGTTAAGTGATATAAGTGTTACACATCTACAATTGGCATACTTAGCCAGACATCTTTTTTTTCTTTTTCTATATTTCTACACTTCACATTATTTATTTTTCATGAACGCTAAGTAACACATGGGAAAAGGTGGCTGCAAACTTTTTACGTACTCATATCTTTTTACAGCAACTGTTTAGTGTGCCTGTAAAAAGAATTGCTATTAAAAGCTGCGCTAGAAATAACAATAACAAACAAACAGAAAATAAACAAATGGGGCGAAGACAAATCTCACATTTATTATAACGGACACATGCTTTATGGGAAGGCCTGACGTAGTTTTTTCTTATTGCAGTTGTTCCTGTGGTGCTAAAGGCATTATTGTATGATGAAAGGCGAGGAGCTTGCAGTGTTGGTGAGAACAAAATCTTACAGCTTTTAGGTTACCTTTTAATCATTTTATGACGAGAGTGTCTGTCGTCAGAGACTTGGCCTTATTTTGCATTACCCATTCGTATTAAAACTGTCGACAGAGGTCTTCGTTTCTCGTATTCTTGCCGCTAGGTCTGTGAGTATTTCCATCAGTTACTCGCGTCGCGTCGATGATTGTTCTATTTAATATTTGCAATGTATTTGAAACTGGCAAATAACTGAACCTTCGAACTGATATTTTGTGGCATTTAGTTGATGCTGACAACTACATTTTAAGAACTGACTGCGTAATTTCGCAAACGTGCCAGGCCAAAGGTTTTCACCAAGTCGGCGTCGAAAGTGGGGAGATATTATCGAAGCTTTCATTTTTTATGCCAATCAATAGTCGGAGAAGAGTTTGCATCTTTTGACATAATGATTTGACAAAGAACTCTCCCCTGTCTCTGTTCGTACGTGTTTCAGTGCATTATTTGTTCTCCTTAGTAGAAAAAGACATAACGCGACAAAAGCGGAGGGGTGCATGCCTTCAGCCGCTCTCCGCCGCTGTTTTTATGTAATTTGTGTTCTTGGATTATTGTAATTACACTTTGTGGACTCGCCTTCATGTAACACCTTTCCTCATACACCTATTATTGTGTTAATAAATCAGGGAGAATATAAACAGTAGCTGATGATTTAAAGGGAAACTGCTTACAACATCTCCCATATTATGACTTTCTGTTACCACTATATTAATATTTGGGTAAATTTTCTTATTTTTAGTTCTGCTTTAAGTCTTCTACTATGATTGTATACATCCGATTTCCTATTTTATGGACGTATTAGGGGAAAGGGGGCGATTCCAACCGATAGCAGCTTTTTAGCATATGTTATTTTGTATTCCATGTTGTTTACGTTGTCTAACTTTCTCTAGTCTGGAAGTAAACCGTAACAACAAGAACGCCGTGACATATGATTTTGTAGGTAAAGGAAGGACAACAAAAATAGGAAAATCGGGCAGCAGTTCTTGAAAATTGCGCTAATCAAATTCAAGAAATTTACAGTTCTCCAATCAAGTAATTTGATTTTAAATTTGCCAGTTGAACGTTTGAGGAAAATTAGCAGCTACTTTTCCCTGTCGGCCCTTCATTTTTGGCATTATTCCATTGCTACATGTTAGGATCACACGTACGCGATGCAGCTTGCTATGTTTGCTGGTCTTTCGCAAGGGCATATGAACCCAAGGAATTGACAGATTACGTACATCAGATCGCAAGGTAAGGGCTCTACTGTGAGGTTTGTATGTATTTTGCTTTCAAAGGCAGCATTTTTCCCCCAAAATTAGAATTTCCTTACTCATTTTTTAAGTTTTTGACCGGTTTTCAACGATCACGAGAGATTGCTTCGATCCCTGTGGTGGATGCTTTTCGCGTGTTCTGTGTGTAAGGCTTCTTTGCTCATTTTCGTTTGAAGGTACCCAAGAGCATTTTATAGTTTTGCATGTGTGCACAAACTCCACCGCGTTAGTCATGATACCTTCGCTTTCCTTTTAACTATGGTGAAAAGACGGGACTTGCATTGACGTGAGTCACGTAACGCTCCTAGAGTAGGTGATATGCGTGGTGTATTTTACTAAACCTTTTCTTACCCACGTCACTGTTTCATAACTATATACACTTTCTTAACAGTAGTGGGATTCCAGACAAAGTGGTATATGGCAAATTTTCCCGAATTCTGTCAATGCTATGTTTTATTTGTTTTGCAGTGGTCTTATAATAGCAACTATTTTTGACAGAGAGGTAAACTGCAGAAGAGCTGCTTCCGTAAGTTGAATTCTTGTTATTAGTAGTTTCCTGTGGAACGCTTCTTTCCGCATCTTTGACGAAATTGTGGGATGCGGAGGCCGAAAGAGATTTCTTACTGTTGGGAGTGTTTTCAGTAACAACGGTATGATTTTAAACCTTGCCGGTTATAGGCTGGTTTTCTAGATGAATATTTTATTGTCACGTAAGCAGCAAAATAGACGACCATTCGTTGTAAAATAATAAAAGAAATAGTCACTACCGACACGTTATCTGATAATTTTCTTTGTTCACACTTTGAAACCCTGCGTCGCCTTTACTCTCTTTGCGTTATTAATTTGATGGAAAAATAAATTTATCGCAGTCTGCCCGTAGATATTTCTTCCTTACTCAAAAGACATGGTGATTCAGCTGAATTGCCCGAATTTACATTGAGTTCTTTATTGCTGCTGCACAATTTTGACTATTGTAGTTCCTGCTGACGTTAAACCTTCCGTAGGCTTTCAACCTGTGTATGTGATCATTTCATTGCGATCCTGTGGTTACCGTTTTGACTTATAATGCAAAGCCATACTCCTTGTATCTGTGGAAGAGTCTGTGTGCGCCTGTATGACCTTTCGATTTACACCAAGAATGTGCAATTTTGAAAGACGAAAGGAAGTTACTAAGTCTCACCGTGATATGTTGATCAAGTATTGATCAAGTATTGATATAACTGTTAAGTATGTATTGTATGCTGTGCTTTATTTTAATACTTGGTTTCTTTCGTGTTAGGCTGCTTTTCAAGAAAACGTTGGAAGACAGGTAATATTGTTATTAGTTTTCACGCTATTTAACAATTTCCTTAAAGATTTAACTTGTGTTTAAGTAATGGGTTCTTACATTACTTATTGATCCGTAACTGGACAGTTTTATGGTCTTATGAGCTCAGAATTATAGGAGCAAGAGCGTCTTTACTATTCTCTGCTTTTAATTCAAAGTGATGCTGATTACATAGTGTAGTACACAGTAGCAAGCTCTGCGGAGTCTCATGCTTCATACGTGACTAGTATCCTGCTGCATGTGTCATGGCTACCGTAGCTTGAGGATAAGATCAGTTTAAATTCAAAGCTGCTGTAGCTTGCAATGAACCAATCAAAATCAAGATCAATTGTCATGTGATACGGATCGATTGCAAGGACCTCGTAGCTGAACTGACTGCAACAACCAAGCGCTGTATTTGCTTTGAAACGGAAATAAGCTAGAAAGTGGTTTGATTGGTTGAACTGCTGGAAAATGTTTGCATTGCCTCAAAAGCGCGCCTTTTAACCTTGGTTATCAATAGCACATTTGTCACATGTTTTCGAAGCTAGCTGCAAAAATATCTCGGTCTAAAGTAGCCGCATGCGTCCTTATAATTTTTAACTGCAGCTTAATTTAGAGACGCGCTGAGGAATTTCATAGTTAAACGAACATTTTTTAATGAGGGAAAAGAAGGTCGTACAATATGAGGGAGTTGGCACAATATTAATATATAACTTGTTCAAATGTTGATCTTTAATTTGAGTTATTACAAATTCAGTGATCGTGTGCCATAATATTTATTCTGAAATTGATAAATGGAATGGTTTTTGGAAATTTGACAGGATTGAATGGATGGCTACTTTCTAAGTCATATCCATACTCATATTGTCTTATATAACCTCTGATCGATGTTAACAAAGTGCCCACATATAAAGACAAATGTTACATTTAATTTTTTTTGCTAAGGCCTATTGAGCTTCAGAAAGTAGATGATAGTCTGTTGGTGACTATACGTCAGTAAGCTATGTAATAAATGCTTTAACAGGCGTTGCCCCCCTCCCCCCCCGCGTCTGTACAGCACACAAAATTTTATATTTTGATGTAGGGGACGTTCCCGCATGGAATTGATATATTAACAACCGCGGATTACTTTGCTGTTGGAAATAGAACAAATGCTTACCTTAACCTGAGGTAATCGTCTTTCGTTTACTATGAAAGTATTTAGTTATAATATACTCTGATATATGATTTAGTTGCTGTGGACGAAACAAACAATAATTTACAATTAAGTAGCTATTAACATCTTACAATGTAAACAGATGCGATAGATGAAACTTCAATATGTTAAGCATGGTGCTCCATCCAGTAAGTCATTTATAGAGTTCGTTGTTTCTGATTTCTGTAACTTTTAAAGGACTTTGAACAGATTGATTGGTTGGACGGCGACCCTTCTAGGATCACAACGAGCATCAAGGCCAGTCTCCGAAATCACATATAGCTGCATGCCAATGCACACTGTTGGAGGACTGGTGATTATGTAGCAACTAGAGAAATTTTATCGTTTTATCACCATGTTTATCTATATTCATCTTTGCGATAATATGAAGTCGGTATTCCTGTTATAAAGTTTCATTGATTAAACGGTCTTGTACTCAAGATGCTGCAATGGAACCTCCAAATTATACAATATTGGCCAGAGTTATTCGTCGCACAAGAGCAAGGTTTAGGTTAGAAATCAAGGCATTTCGATGTAACTTTAAGTTAAATTCCTATGGCACTTCAAATGATTTGCGATACGGGTAATATGACTAAGGCGCAAAATTCGTGATAACGGAGTGTTGTGGAAACATTAAAAAAATGTTAGCAATCTAGTCCCCAGATAAACCATAAGAACTGTGGGCAACCTCGTAATCAAAGACCGATGATAAGCATTGAGTTCGATTATACAGCTATCTACAATAAACATTAAAAACCATCAAACAGGCTAACTAAATAATAAGGGGCAGCAGGTGCGTCCAAGGGGAACGCCTTTCAATTTAGGCTACGGGAAGGAAAAGCAAGTCACGAGGCAGGCTCAACTGACAAGTAGGATCGCTTATCAGGGATCATTGAGTGAATCTGAGAACAGATACGACATCTGTTCCTTGCCAAAAGGCCGAGAACTGATATCTCAGTGTTTCACAAATGCGTGAAGCGTATGGTAGCATACACCTACAGCTAAAATGAAGGCCATACTCAAGCAGATCATATATCATCCCGGTTTGCTTATGAATTCGCTTCCTTTATGAAAGTTCATGTAACATGCCACAATACGATTGGATCTAATTTCATCTAAAATCTTAAATAAAAGTTCCCACGATGCCGAGACCCGGGATCGAACCAGGGATCTTCAGATCTTCAGTCTGACGCTCTCCCAACTGAGCTATCTCGGCTGATACTGAGTTCGTGCTGGTAGTTTTGTATATTTAATATGCCACTAAAGAGCTCTTAGTTTCAAACAGGTGATTAGCTGTGATCGTAACCTGTCATTGAGGGCTTTGCATACGATTACTAATGTGAATTTTCAATCAGACTCAAACATTTAACATTTAACCAAAGTTCCTTAACAACCTCACAATTTCAAGACTCAAACATTTTTGAAGACCTTCGTGTTCCCGAATGGCGAGAAGAGGGTGCTCGAAAAAAAAATTACATTTGCGTGTTATAGGAGTGCCATTGAGAGTTTCGGGACCCCAAAAATGACATTTTATGAAAATCTCTCAAGGTGTATCAATGTTTTCCCAGGGAAATATGATGCCGTGATGTGCTAGGAGTAAAGAGAATATATCGCATAAGATTACAAAGTGATAAAGAATATCATTAATGAGAAGTCAGATTCAACACTTCCTTTGAAATTAGGGGAAAAGAGTGACCAATGAAATATGTGAGTATAAAACAAACTGAAATATTACTGTAGAGGAGCATGTGGTGGTGAGATGTAAGAGATTCCTTTGAAGACCACTGACAGGGCTATGATTCAGTACCGGGAAGCTTTGGCAACTTCTCTACATGACCGACCAAGAGGCCCATCCAGTTCCATTTGTGAAAATTCTAGGGGTGGAAACACGAGAAGCTCGTCGGATGAATTGTACTTGTATTCGTATTTTTAAATCCCAGTCTTGTCACATTGCTTTATATTTAACATGCTGATAAAATCATGACAGTTACAATAGACTGGTTTCCTCAGCCAGTTGGACTATAATACAATATGTAGGTCAAGCAGTTGAGCGGACATACGTTCAAGTAAACAGGAGATTGCACCATCATGTATTAATGTGAAAATACAGACATAATTGCTTCCAGGGGACTAATAGCAGTGACTGATATTGGTTAAATAATTTCACACATTTTACACTCAAGTTCAGTTTGATCATGACTGACATATTTAGTAATAATTTAACAATGTAATTTTCCGAAGTCGATTACAATTGGAATATATCAGAAAGTTGATAGAAAGCTGTGCTCTTAAAAATCAAAAAGTATTGTACCTTTCCTCTTCAAATGCTGACTACTTCCCTTCACTTATACTATTACGAGACAATCTGTATACCTTAGCGTTTGCTAGTGATATGTAACGAAAGTACATTGTTTTTCACACCCTCACGCCATGGTCGTTAGTATTTCTTTTCACATTTGCTTTGATATGCTGATATAAAGGGATCTATACAAATCGTTGATATTATTTACAATAAAGTAACTCATATATGTAAAAATGATGTGCATCCCAGGAATCAGGAGTGCACAATGTTTGTGCAGAGCTTAAAATAGATAAATGTGTACGACAGGGAGAGCATGAAATTTCACTACTCTTAAATTTCACGCATCTTTTGCGATTGATCAATTTTCACCTGAGGATAGCAAAGATGCGTGAAACTAGCCAGTAATGAAATTTCGCGTTTTCCTCGCCACATATTTATCTATATGTATACTATCTGAGTTTGTATTATGTTATGCACACAGAAAGAAAATTTTTTATAATGCATGACAATTGTGAAATCTTTCTTCTATTTATATGATAGTGTCTATGTTGCACAATTCAAGGAGTACACAAGACAGTTGATTGATCACCTAGTGGATATTAAGCTGGCTCACTGGGACTGGTAAGACGGTATTTTTTATTTGAGACCCTTACGTCTGCCGGAGAAATTAAGTTTTCAACGATCTATGTTTGTATGTTTTTTGTGTTCCTCATCACGAACAAATCCATTTTATCAGAAAGTAGCGCGAATTATGCACAGCTAATTCTAGGATTCTGTTGCAGTGTAGTAGTGGGGTTAAACTGTTTTAGGTTTTTGAGTAGATCCTAAATTGCGAATGCTGGACAATTGTAAGTAATAGTTGTACTCAAAATCTTGAAGGAGGGTTGTTGACATAAAAAAGATGGATTGTTGCCACTGCCGAGGAACAAGATTGCATTTAGATTTCAGACGTAATTCTCACGTAGTGTGCAAATCCTAAAAGCCAAAGAACTAGTTGGTTTTATTGTTTTTCCCACTGGCTTTAAATCTTGAAACAGTTCGTATTTGTGCCTAAGTATTTTACCGAGAACAGACTGTTTGAAATGCCACTTTATACTTTCTAAAGCCGAATTTCCACTAGACGAATTCGAAGCGGTGGACGATCGTGCTAACGGGCTCAGGTTCATTGTCTCAAAGTTGGCGAGAGCGGGCAAATTTAAGCAGGCGTTCGATGTATCGGAAAAGATCGAGATCGCCTATATACGCGGGTTGGGGCTGCGTGATATTGCATTCATTCTTCGGAAGAACGGCCGCAAACAGGCAGCGCGGGAACACCTTGCTGACGCTTTGCAAATTGCGAACAGTATCGAGACAGTTGACAGACGGGCGACGTTGACAGGGATCCTCGCAGAGGAATTCGCAGCTGTTGGCGATCTTGAGCGCGCTTTAAGTTTGGCGAGCAAAATTGAGTCGAACATAACGCGATTTAAGGTGCTCGGTTTGATCGCATCGCAGGCCGTGCGCGTTGGACAGCCGGACAGGGCGGTCGCCATTACCAAGATGATCGCGCCTGGCGACGAACGTTCGTTAGCGCTTGCTCTAGTAGCGTATGCTCAATCAAAATACGCAGCGCTCGATGCGGCCCTTTCGACTGTCGAATTAATTGACGATGTAAGTCGGCGCTTTTACACCTTGATTGGCATCGTTGATATCTTGGCGCCAGCGCAATAGGTCCAATTGGCAGGCGTGTCGTCGTTACTCCGGCCAGTTCTCCAGCAAATCCACCGGGTCGCCGAAATTCTCTGCCATGGCGACGACCGAGGGCGCGCGCAGCGACGTCAGGAAGCCCTGATCGATCAGGGTCGCATTGCCGGCGGTGACCGTGGTGTCGTAGCTGATCAAATCCATATGGACCGGCGGCTCTTCCCATTCCGGCATCATCTTGCGGATGTAGTAGGACGGCTTGGCGAGATCGATGCCGTAATGTAGCGCACCAGGTGAATTGGAGCCCGCGGGATAGACCGTGTGGCGTGGCGCTTTCGGGTTGAAGCCGCAGCCGAGCTCGATGATCTGTCCGCCCATCAGCATGTCGTGCAGGATCACCGCGTCCTCGCTGTCGCCCTCGACGCCGGTAACCCGGTCGTCCTCGAAGCGCACCTTGATCGACTCCGCGAAAGGCTTGGCGAAGCCGACCGCCCAAAACGGGACCACCGTGCCGTTCAGCGCCACATCGACGGAATCGTCATTGTTCACCGTCGTGCGGTCGTACAGGTTAGGACCGTGCGTCGGCAAATAATGGACGTAACAGCCAGGCTCGTTTGCCGCCATGTTGCCGCGCCACCGCGCCGTGGCGAGCATGTTCTGGCGCATGTCGGCGGTGAATTCGATGGTCAGGTCGGTGCCGCGCGCGCAGGTGAAGTGCAGGTCGAAATCCTCCGATTCCGGATACTGGGCGGCAGTCTGGCGGATGATCTCCCCGACCAGGTCGATCGGGAACCGCGCCTGCGGCGTGTCGAGCAGGTCGAGATTGCGGAAATAAGTGATCTTGACCCAGCGCTGGCCCTTGGCGCGCATGCCGATACAGAAGGGGTCGATGATCGAACAGAACCAAGAGGAGACGACAAAAGTCGCCTGTTCGACGATCGGCCGGATCTCCGCCGGGACCTCGGTGTGCTGGCTGTGGTCGCTCATGATCACCCAAGGCTCTACCCCGCGAGAGCGCGCGACCCCGCAGATTGCATGGATGACCCTTGGGTCGAGCTTGCGGTCGGCTAGGAAGACAAAGCGGTCGTCTGGCTTGAAGGCGAAAGTACGCAGGAAATTGTCCATCGCCTCGAAATGCAGGCCGGTCAGCACGGTTTCCAGTTCGCTGTCTGTCGGCAAGCCGACGCCTTTGAAGCTGTCCAGATCTGCCATTTGAATGCTCCTCCTAGCGCATCAGGTCTCGGAACCCGACGCTTTCGTCCGCGAGTTGTTCGTCCGTTGCCGACTTGCCGGCGCTCATCATGCGTTTGATGAAACGCATGTCGCGCGGCCGGTTGAGACCGATAGCGCCGGCGATGGCCCCGCCTTGCATCTGGAACAACAGCCCGTCGCAGGCGGCGATTTCGCCGCGCATCACAAGCCGGTCCCAGTTGTCCGGCGCGCCACACATTTGCAGGTTCACGTCGAACTGGTCGGACCAGAACCAGGGCACCTCCGAGAACGGTGTCTCCGCGCCGCACATGTTGTTGGCTGCTGCGATCGCCTGATTTTGTGCGTTCTGCCAGGATTCCAACCTGAGGCGCCGGCCAGCGAACGGGCTCGGGTGATCCGTCACGTCACCCGCGGCGTAAATCGCCGGGTCGGAAGTGCGGCAAAATTCGTCGACGACGATACCGTTCACAATCTCGAGGCCGGCCGCTTCGGCCAAGGCCGTGTCCGGGTCGATGCCGATGCCGACGACGACGCCGTCCGCAACGATACTATCGCCCGCCGCGGTCACGACCGATCCGACCGAATCCGTGCCTTCGATCCGTTCGATGGCGGTGTCGAGACGTATGTCGACACCGTTGCCACGATGCAGGGCTTCGTAGGCTTGTCCGATCTCTGGTGGCAAAGCGCGGCCCATCAACTGGTCGGCCGCTTCCAAGACGGTGACGTGGCAGCCGCGCTTGCGGGCGCTCGCCGCGATCTCGAGCCCGATGAAACCGCCACCGACCACGACGATCCGCGCGCCGTCGCCGAGCATCGTCCCGATCGCGCGACTCTCTTCGATGGTGCGCAGATACTCGACGCCTTTCAGGGAAGCGCCTTCGATCTCGAGCTTGCGGACAGAACCGCCCGTTGTCAGCAGCAGCTTGTCGTAGGCCAGCACCTGACTTTCGCCGATCGTGACCCGCTTGGCAGAACGGTCGATCGCCGTGACCGGCGCGCCGAGATGGACGGAAATATCCTTTTCCGCGTACCAGGCGTCATCATGCATGAGCTCGAAGGGAGCGTCTTCGATGAGAAGCTCCTTCGAGAGCGGAGGGCGTTCATATGGCAGGTGAGGTTCCGCCCCGATGAGATCGATGCGCCCTTCGAATCCACTGGCGCGCATTGCCTCGACCGCGCGGCCACCAGCCTGGCCCGCGCCAATTACCACGTAAGATTCCATGCCGCCTTATACACGACCAGGGGTCCTATATGACAGTGTTTCGCAGTCAGTCGGGATCGTCGGGGGTGAGCATAGGACCGAAAAATTGGAACGATTACAGTCGCCATCGACTGCCCGCTTGTCTTAGGTTAGCGGGAGCAATCGTAAGGAACCGGGATGTAACATGTCTGTTTCGCACGCTGATAACGCACCGTTGGTCACCTGGCCGAATGATGGTTACGACCGCATCCCCTATCAGGTCTACACGGACCCCGAGGTCTATCGCCGGGAACTCGAGACGATCTTCTATGGCGACAGTTGGGGGTTCGTGGCGCTGGAGGCGGAAATTCCCAAATCCGGCGATTTCAAGTCATCCTGGGTCGGCGAGCGGCCGGTCATCGTCACGCGGGCCGAGGATGGTTCCGTCAATGTGATCGCCAACCGCTGCGCCCATCGTGGCGTGAAGTTCTGTCACAAGGAGACGGGCAACGCGGAAAACTTCACCTGTCCCTATCATCAGTGGATGTACGACCTTAAGGGCAACCTGCTGGGCGTCCCGTTCCGCCGCGGAATCGACGGGCAAGGCGGTATGCCAAAGGATTTCGACCGCGCCGATCATGGGCTCGACAAGCTGCAGGTCCACTGCGAGAACGGCGCAATCTTCGCGTCCTTTTCGGAGACGGTCGAACCGTTCGCGGACTTCCTCGGTCCAGAGATGCTGGGCTATTTCAACCGCGTCTTCGACGGGCGCGAACTGACGCTGCTTGGCTATTCCCGTCAGCTTATTCCGGGTAACTGGAAGCTGATGATGGAGAATTTGAAGGACCCCTATCACGCCAGCCTGCTGCACATATTTCTGATCACCTTCGGCCTGTTCCGGGCCGACAATCAGTCTTCGGTCGCGATGGACGATACCGGCCGCCACGCTTGCCTGATTTCGAAACGGGGCGAGCAGAAACACACGGACAAGACTCGTGACATGAAGCGCCTGTGGGAGGATTTCAATCTGCAGGACCCGCGCATTCTCGATCCGGTGCCGGAATTTCCCGGCGACGCCACCGTGGTCATGCAGACCTTGTGGCCGAGCCTGATCATCCAGCAGCAATCCAATACCCTGGCGATGCGCCAAATCGTCCCGCGCGGTCCGGGCGGCCACGAACTGCGCTGGACCTATTTCGGCTATGCCGATGATGATGAGGAGATGACCCGCCGGCGGCTTCGCCAGGCCAATTTGATGGGGCCGGCGGGATTGGTGTCGGTCGATGACAGCGAGGTGCTCAAGGTCTCGCAGGATGGCATCGAGCCTTTCGAGGATTCCGCCGCCGTCGCCGAGATGGGGGGGCGTGAAGCGGAAAGCCAGGATCACATGGTGACCGAAGTCGGCGTCCGCGGCTTCTACAAATACTACCGCCAGGTCATGGGGCTGTAGCGGCGTGATTTCAGTTGAACAGCGTCTGGAGATCGAGGATCTCTACACCGCCTACGCGGCCGCATTGGACGACGACGATCTGGATGCCTGGCCGAAATTTTTCACCGAGGACTGCTTGTACCAGGTGATCCCGCGCGACAATTTCGACCGCGATCTGCCGCTCGCGCTGATTCGCTGCGAGAGCCGCGCCATGCTCCGCGACCGGGTCACCGCCGTGCGGGAAACGACGATGTTCGAACCGCGCTATGTCCGTCACCTGATCTCAAATTTCCAGGTTGCGCCGGAAGCTGATGGGATCATCGAGGTGCAGGCGAACTACGCAGTGTTCGAGACGATGACCGATGCCTACACCCGCGTGTTCAATGTCGGCCGCTATCTGGACAAACTGGTTCGGGTCGAGGGACGCCTGCTGTTTTCCGAAAAACGGTGCGTCTACGACTCGGTGCTGGTTCCGAATTCGATCATCTATCCGATCTGATCTGCGGCTACTTCCCGACACGGAGCGAAGATTTTGGGCAAGGTACGGAACATTCTGTTCATCATGGCGGACCAGCTTCGTGCGGACTATCTGTCCTGCGCCGGTCACCCCAGTCTTGAAACGCCGCACCTGGACGCGCTCGCCGCCAGGGGAGTCCAGTTCTCGCGCGCCTATACGCAGTCGCCAATTTGCGGTCCTTCGCGCATGTCCTTCTACACCGGCCGCTACATGTTCTCGCACGGGTCGAACTGGAACAATGTTCCGCTGAAGCTGGGCGAACTGACCCTGGGGGACTATTTGCGGCCGTTGGGCGTGCGCACGGTGCTCATCGGCAAGACGCATTTCCGGGCCGACGTGGCGGAAATGACGCGGCTCGGCCTCGATCCGAAATCGCCGGATGGCGTGCGAATGAGCCAGTGCGGTTTCGAGCCCTTCGAACGCGATGATGGGCTGCACACTCATGTCAGCTACGACCCCAACCTCGCCTACAATGTCTGGCTGCGAGAGCGTGGGTACGACAGTGAGAATCCCTGGCACGACTTTGCCAACTCGGCGGAAGGGCCGGACGGTGAAATCCTGTCGGGCTGGCACATGCGCAACGCCAAATTCCCGACCCGGGTCAAAGAGGAACATTCCGAAACCGCCTATATGACGGACCGCGCGCTGGAGTTCATCGAGCAGGCAGGCGATGCGCCGTGGTGTGCTCATCTGAGTTACATCAAACCCCATTGGCCCTACATGGCGCCGGCGCCCTATCACGATATGTACGGAGCGAACCATATCCTGCCGGCGAACCGGTCGGCGGCGGAGCGCGAGGCGCCGCATCCGGTGGTCGCGGCCTTCATGCGGCATGAAGAGAGCGAGAACTTCCAGCGCGAGGAGGTGCGCCAGACCGTCATCCCGACCTATATGGGACTTGTCAAACAGATCGACGATCATATGGGTAGGCTGTTCGCGGCGCTGGAGGCACAGGGCCGGATGGATGACACCATGATCGTCTTCACGAGCGACCATGGCGACTATCTGGGCGACCACTGGCTTGGTGAGAAGGAACTTTTCCACGAAGCGTCGGCCCGGATACCGATGATCGTCTACGACCCGGACCCGGCCGCCGACAGCGCGCGCGGGACGGTCGACGACCGCTTCATCGAGGCAATCGACATGGTGCCGACTTTCGTCGACGCTTTGGGAGGGGAGGTTCGGCCGCACCGCATGGAAGGGCGCTCATTGATGCCGCTGTTGCGGGGCGGGACGGTCGATTGGCGCGATGCGGTGTTCAGCGAAGGGGATTACGCCTGGCGGCACGCGCGGCTGTATCTCGATCTGCCGCCAGAGGAAGCGCGTTCCTTTATGGTGCGGACCGCGGATTGGAAATATATCCACTACGAAAACTTCCGCCCGCAGTTGTTCGACCTGAACGAGGATCCCGACGAGCTAAACGATCTTGGCGTAAGCCAGGCGCATGACGCGATCCGAGCCGAGATGCATGAGCGGCTGTTCGCCTGGATGCGCAAACGGCGTCTGCGCACGACCATGAGTGACGAACAGGTCGCTTCGGTCACGGGAACCGGCAAGAAACGCGGCTACTTTATCGGTGTCTGGTAGCGGTTCAGTCGCCCGATGCGGCGATGTCCCGGACCGGCCGGTCGCGTTCTTCTTCCCAAGCCCGGAAGCGATCCTGCGCGTCACCCATATAGTCGCGCGTAATGGGGACTGCATCCCGCTTGTGCGCCAACTGCATGTGGAACACCATTTGCTCGCCGCTGCGGAACATCATCTCCGTGCCGTACAGGTAGAACTCCCACATGCGGCAGAACTTCGCGTCGTACATCGCTTCGGCGGTCTCGCGGTTCGCCTGAAACCGCTCGTTCCATTCGCGCAGCGTTTCCGCGTAGTGCAAGCGGAGAATTTCCACATCGTTGACCCATAGGCCGGAGCGCTCGACGACCTCGAAGACCTCCGACAGAGCCGGTGAATAACCGCCAGGGAAAATGTATTTGCGCAGCCAGGCATTCGCGAAGCTTGGCGGCCCGGTATGCCCGATCGAGTGCAGTAGGGCGACACCGTCCTCGTGCAGCAGCTCTTTTACCTGACCGAAAAATTCCGGGTAGTGGCGCACGCCGACATGCTCGAACATGCCGACCGAAACAATACTGTCGAATTTTTCATCGACGTCACGATAATCGCGCAGTTCGAAACGGACCCGGTCGGACAGACCCATTTCGCGAGCCCGCAGGTTGGCCAGTTCCCATTGTTCCGTCGATAGGGTGACACCGAGTACTTCGATATCTTCCAGCGTGGCGAGGTACAGCGCCATACCGCCCCAGCCGCTGCCAATATCCAGGACCTTGTCGCCGGGCTTCAGATTCATCTTTGAAGCGATCAGCCGCTGCTTGTTGCGCTGCGCTTGCTCGAGCGTGTCGTCCGGGTTCTCGAAGAAAGCGCAGGAATACTGCATGTCCCGGTCGAGGAAGAGCTTATAGAAGGCATTCCCCAGATCGTAGTGATGGGCGACGTTCTTTTGCGCCCGACCGATCTCGTTGTTCTGCTGGAACCTCCGCAGCCCGTGCGACACCGCCCGGACGAAGCGTTGCACTGG
Organism: Alatinidae sp. Z8VKAUB7J3; assembly: GCA_010016025.2. NCBI lineage: Eukaryota > Metazoa > Cnidaria > Cubozoa > Carybdeida > Alatinidae > Alatinidae sp. Z8VKAUB7J3. The sequence goes on from JAAAKM020000498.1 coordinate 1,229,637, forward strand.
GTAGGCTTCCAAATGGTCGCAGTTGACCGAATAGAGGTGCAGCAGGTCGTAGAGGCCGCCATCTTCGATGGTCAGGCGCTCATCCATATAGGCTTCACCTGCGGTGAGCTCCGGTTTGAAGAATAGGCTGTATTTCAGCGAAGGGTCGTGAAATCGCAGCGTGACGCCGGGTCCTGGCTCACCCTCGAACCTGTAGGTCTTGCCGTCAGCGTCAATCACTTTCAAGGCGCCAACGCGCACGAAAGCCCTGAACATACTCGACAACGGAAACATCGCCCTGTCCTCGTTATTGTTCTCCAATCATTTCTAAGTGGCGCGGCGCGTTCCCCACCGCGCGGCTAGGTGGAAAGAATAGGTCGATTTTGGCGCGAAATGCAATTCATAGGCGATTTGCGCCGTTCGCGCCGATGGCTATAAAGGCGCACCGGTAAGTGAATGATTGTGCTCACGAAAGACTCGACTTACAGTTTTGCAAGCAGTGTCGCGGCTGTCGATCGGGAGGTATGACGATGAGTGTCGTGACAAGAGCGAAGCGTCTGTCGGTGACCGACATCCGCGCGCGCAAGGGGGGCGACCCGCTGGTCTGTCTGACCGCGTACACCGCCCCGGTGGCTGCCATATTGGATCCTCGAATGGATGTCCTGCTGGTCGGCGACTCTTTGGGCATGGTCGTCTACGGCATGGATGATACGCTCGCCGTCAGCCTCGACATGATGATCGCACACAGCAAGGCGGTGATGCGGGCGACGAAGACGGCCTTTGTGCTCGCCGACCTGCCGTTTGGCAGCTACGAGGGATCCCCAGAGCAAGCGTTCCATAGCGCCTCTCGGTTGATGGCGGAGTCGGGCTGCCAGGCGGTCAAGCTTGAGGGCGGTGCGGAGATGGCCGAGACGATCCGCTTCCTGACAAAGCGCGGCGTTCCCGTGATGGGCCATATCGGTTTGATGCCGCAATCGGTACACGCGACAGGCGGCTTCAGGGCGCAGGGGCTGTCCGACGCGGATGCGGTGCGGATCTCAGCCGATGCGGATGCCGTGGCGGAGGCTGGCGCCTTTTCCGTCGTCATCGAAGGAACGTCGGAGCCGCTGGCGCGTGACATCACGCAGCGTCTCGACATCCCGACCATTGGCATCGGTGCATCGCCGGCCTGCGACGGCCAGATTCTGGTGACCGACGACGTGATGGGGCTGTTCAGCGATTTCACGCCGAAATTCGTCAAACGCTTCGCTGAGATCGGCGACGCCATCGCGGACGCAGCCGACCAGTACGCGGCCGAAGTGACAGCGCGCGATTTCCCGACACTGAAGCACTGCTACGGCGTGAAGAAGAAATAGTGCCACCGAATTGGCGCAACCGATCCGCCGTCCTATGCTGGACGCTTTCCAAGAGTTCGTGAAGGAGATCGGGATGGCAGCGCCCAAGACCATGTTCGCGAAATTGTGGGACTCGCACGTTGTGCTGGAGCGCGACGATGGCCAGACCCTGCTCTATATCGACCGGCATCTGTGCCATGACGGTTCGCGCCAGGGTTTCAGCAAGCTGAAAGATCAGGGCCGCAAGGTGCGGCGGCCGGACCTCACCTTCGCCTCGCCGGACCACTACCGACCGACGGACGTGAAATCCGTCGCCGAGATCAAAGACGACAAGATGCGCGAAATCTTGGAAGAGCTCTCGGCGAATGCGGAACGCTTCGGCATCCACCATTTCGGTCTGGACAGCGGCATGGACGGCATCGCCCATGTGGTCGGGCCGGAACTCGGCATCACCCTGCCGGGAATCTCGCTGGTCTGCGGCGACAGCCACACGGCGACCCACGGCGCGCTCGGCGCCTTCGCCTTTGGCATCGGTGCGTCGGAAGTGGCGCATGTCTTCGCCACCCAGACCTTGTGGCAGAAGAAGCCGAAGGCGATGCGGGTCAATGTCGACGGCACGCTTGGCTTCGGGGTGTCCGGCAAGGATGTGATCCTCGCCATCATCGGTCAGATCAGCGCCGCCGGCGCGACGGGGCACGCGGTGGAATATGCGGGTTCGGCGATCCGCAGGCTCGACATGGAAGGCCGCATGACCGTCTGCAACATGACGATCGAGGCCGGTGGCCGCGCCGGGATGATCGCGCCGGATGAAACGACCTTCGAATATTGCGAAGGCCGCATGTTCGCGCCGAAGGGGGAGAAATGGGACAAGGCGTTGGCCTATTGGCAGACCCTGCCAAGCGATGACGGCGCGGCATTCGATACGGAAGCCACGGTCGACGGCAACGCCATCGCGCCGATGGTCACCTGGGGCACCAGCCCGGAGAATGTGGTGCCGGTGACGGATGCGGTGCCGGACCCGGCGGACGACCCCGATCCGGTGCGCCGCAAGACGCAGGAAGGGTCGCTCGACTATATGGGCCTCAAACCGGGGACACCGATGACCGACATTGCGGTCGACAAGGTCTTCATCGGTTCCTGTACCAACGCCCGGATTGAGGATCTACGGCTCGCGGCGGCGGTCGCCAAGGGACGCCGGGCCCAGGTCCGTACCCTGGTCGTGCCGGGCTCGCAGCAGGTCAAACGCGAGGCGGAAGCGGAAGGCCTCGACAAGATCTTCACGGCGGCGGGTATGGAATGGCGCGAGCCGGGCTGTTCCATGTGCGTTGGCATGAATGGCGACCTGCTGGCGCCGGGCGAGCGTAGTGCCTCCACGTCGAACCGCAACTTCATGGGCCGGCAAGGGGAGGGCGGCCGCACCCATCTGGTCGGTCCGGCCATGGCCGCCGCAGCGTCCGTATCCGGCCACTTCGCCGATGTGCGCAAACTGATGGATAGGAGCCACTGAGATGGACGCCTTCACCAAATGGACCGCCAAGGCGGCGCCGATCGATGCGGCAAACGTGGATACCGACCAGATCATCCCGGCGCCATTCCTCAGCCGCATCCGCACGGAGGGCTATGAGGGCCTGCTGTTCTACCGCGTGCGCCGCAAGGCGGACGGCGAGATGGATCCCAACTTCATCCTCAACCATGACGAATTCAAGGATGTGGGTATTCTGGTCGCCGACCGCAATTTCGGCTGCGGCTCGTCGCGCGAGAACGCGGCCTGGACCCTCGTCGACAACGGCATCCGCTCGGTCATCGCGCCCAGCTTCGGCGACATCCACTACAACAACGAGATGAACAACGGCATGGTGCCGGTGATGCTCGACGCGGAAATCTGCGCCGATCTGCGCCGGCAGCTGCACGTCAATCCGGGCGCTGAGATCACAGTAGATTTGGAACGCAACATCGTCGTCGCGCCGGACGGCAAGGAACACGCCTTCACGATCCCCGCTTTTAATCGCGAGAGGCTGCTAAAGGGCCTTGACGATGTGTCTTTTACGCTCGAGCAGGAGTCCGACATTGCGGCCTATGAAGCGAAACGGCGCGACGAGGCGAACTGGCTGTTTGAGTAAATCGTTCCGCTAAAACCCCATCGCGCGGCTCATGCGGCGCGGGTCGGCGCCGCCTTCTAGAATGCCGGTTTCCATGTCCTGCGTGATCGCGCAAACGCCGGACGTCTTGTAGGTCATGTCCGGCAGCCGCTCGACGTCGTGGCCTTTGTCGGCGAGCGCTTCGCTGGTCTTCTCGTCGATACGGCCTTCGACCGTGAGTTTGCCGGGGAAGGCGGTGTGCGGTTCGAAACTGTCTGGTTGGCTGTGTGTCATAAAGCGCGGCGCCTCGATGGCATCCTGCAAATCCATCCCGAAGACCTTCACGTTGAGCAGTACCTGCAGCATGCCCTGCGTCTGGGTGTCGCCGCCGGGCGTGCCGAAGGGCATTGCCCATTTGCCGGGCTCGATGGCGATCGCCGGGTTCGGCGTCAGGCGCGGGCGCTTGCCGGGCGCGACGGCGGAGGCATGGCCGGGCACTGCCCAGCTTTGCGAGCCGCGCGAAGAGGGGCAGAAGCCGGTGCCGGGGATGACCGGGGATTCCCACGACACGTCGGACGGCGTGGCGGAGAAGATGTTGCCGTCGCCGTCGACGACGCAGCAGTAGGAGGTGTCGCCGGAGGGCGGCGGGCTGCCGGTCGAGTTCATGGCGGGCGCCGCAGCGCCACCATATTGCGAGCCTAGCGCACCCGGCGGCGGCATCTCGGGCCAGGCCTCGTCCTCTCGGATCTGCAGGCGGCGCTCTTCGGCATAGGTTTCCGACAGCAAGGTGTCGAGCGGCACGTCGATGAAGCGCGGATCGCCGTAATAGCGTTCCCGGTCGGCCATCGACAGTTTCATCGCTTCGGAGACCAGGTGGATGTACTCGACGCTGTTGTGACCAAAGCTGTCCAGATCGTAGCCCTTGAGCAACGAGATCATTTGCTGCATCACCGGTCCCTGGCACCAGGCGTCGCAGGTATAGACGTCCATGCCGCGGAACTGCATCCGCACCGGCGCTTCGATGGCGGACGCGTAGCTGGCAAGGTCCTCTTCGGTGACCCAGCCCTCGTTCTCGCGATGGAACTTCACAATCGCCTGCGCGAGATCGCCCTTGTAGAAGGCGTCGCGCGCCGCCTTGAGGCCGGCCTCCCGCCCCTGGCCGGCGGCGGCCTTCTCCTCATCGACCATATATTGGATCGAGCGCGCCAGATCGGCCTGCACGAAGTTCTCGCCGACGTCGGGGATATTCCCGCCGGGCAGATAGATTTCTGCGTTCGACGGCCATTTCGAGTAGGTGTCTTCATGCGCAACGATGTAGTCGCGCATCACGTAGTGCATCGAGAACCCGTCGCGGGCGTAGCGGATCGAGGCCGCAGAGACATCACCGAAGCTCATGGTGCCGTAGCGCTGCAGCGCGGTGATCCAGGCGTCGGGGGCGGCCGGCAGCACGGTGCGTAGCAGGCCGATTGGCACCGACCCGCCGAAATCTTGCACGAAGCGGTCGATCGATGTCGCCTTGGGCCACCAGCCGAGGCCGCTGATGGTCAGTACCTCGTCGCGCTCCTTCAGATAGATCATGATCGGGGCGACGCCGGCGAACTGCACCATGTCGCTGTGAACGATACCGAGCGCCATGCCCGCCGCAACACCGGCATCGACGGCGTTGCCGCCCGCTTCCAGGATGTCGAAGCCGGCCTGTGTCGCGAGAAAGTGTCCCGCGGACACCATGTATCGTGTGCCGTGGATGGTCGGTTGCAGGGGCATCGCACCGTCTCCTGTATTCATCTCAATGTGCCGCAAGGGTAGCCGCGATGCCGGGTGCTGTCATCACGCGCGCGGTGGTGTAGGCTTTCCGGCAACTAAGACACAACGGAATTGGGGGAAGCGTGATGGGCGGAACGCCGTTTGCCATGGTACCGCTACCGGCGGCGCGCAGTACCGAGAAGCCGCGTCGCAAGGGCCTGACCATGATGATGGATTGGGGTCTGCCGGTGAACCAGCAGCGCGACTGGCTCGAACTCGTGGCGCCCTATGTCGATCTCGCCAAGTTCGTCGTAGGCACCGCGCGTATGTACGACCAGGATTATCTGCTGGAGAAGATCGCGCTCTACAAAGCGCATGACGTCCACCCGTTCATCGGCGGACAGTTTCTTGAATATGTCTACGCGACCCAAGGGCTGCAGGGTGCGCGACCGTATTTCCAGGAGGCCAAGCGGTTGGGCTTCGATGCTATTGAGGTCTCCGACAATGTCGTACCGCTCGATGGCAATACGCGCCAAACCTTGATTCGCACCGCGGTGGATTGCGGTCTTGAGGTGCATGGCGAGGTGGGGTCGAAGAGCGAGGATACCGGTGCCGACACCTTGATCGCCCAGGCCAATGAATGTTTCGAGGCGGGGGCGGATGTGGTGCTGGTCGAAGGGGCGGAACTGTTGAGCGATGGGGAGCCGAACCGGCCGGTGCTAGCGGCACTGCGAAACGGTCTCGATGTGGACAAGGTCATCTTTGAATTGATTGGACCCTGGATCCCAGGGACGCATCATTGCGATGTCTATGCGCTGAAGAAGGTCTACATCGACGAGTTCGGGCCCGATGTAAATATCGCCAACGTGATGCCCGACCAGGTTTGGGAAACCGAGACGCTGCGGGCCGGCCTCAGTGTCACCGGGCCGCCCCAGACTGCCAACGCTGCGGAATGAGGGATCGTTGATCGTTAACGAAGGCTACAGCTTCGCAAATTAGGCTGATAGCGTGCATTTTTAGCCGGTCTGGACTCTTTGGGGCCGGTGCCCATATTGGGATATGATGAAAAGACGGAAATACGGAATCGATGTCTGAAATACCCCAAAGCGCGCAACCGCGGCAGGAAGACTTGTCCTACGATTTGGAACGGGCGCTTTCCGCCGTCGTGTCCGTCCGAACGCAGATTCCCGAAGATGCGATGACCGCCAAAATGCTGGGCTCAGAACGAGCCGGACACGGCGTACTGATTCGCGATAACGGGTTGATCGTGACGATCGGCTACCTGGTGACCGAGGCCGAGACTATCTGGATCGTCGACAACAAAGGCGGCGCCACGGCGGGTCATACGGTCGCCTACGATCAGGAGACTGGTTTCGGCCTGATCCAGGCGCTGGGACGCCTCGATTTGCCCGCCCTCGAAATGGGCAGTTCGGCCAATGTCAGTGAAGGCGAATCAGTGGTTCTGGCGGGCCATGGGGGGCGCGAGAACGCCATCTCGGCGCGGGTTCAGGCCAAGCGCGAGTTCGCCGGCTATTGGGAATATCTGCTCGATGAGGCGATCTTCACCGCGCCACCGCATCCCACCTGGGGCGGCGCTGGACTGATTGGCCATGACGGCACCTTGCGCGGTATCGGCTCGCTGTTCGTCCAGCAGGTCATCTCCGGCGGCGACCCGGTCGACGGCAACATGGTTGTGCCGATCGATATCCTGAAACCGATCTTGGATGAGCTTCTGACCTATGGGAAAACCCAAAAACCGGCGCGTCCCTGGCTCGGCATGATGACGACCGAAATGGACGATGCGCTGGTCGTCGCCGGTGTCACCGAGGGCGGCCCGGCGCAGCGTGCCGATGTGCGGGTCGGCGATTTCGTCCTTGGAGTCGGCGGTCAGCCCGTCAATGAATTGGCGCAAATGTTCCGCCGTGTCTGGGCGACCGGCGAAGCTGGTGTCGGTATTCCGTTGACACTTCAGCGCGACGGCGAGATGCTCGACTTGACGGTTCAATCGGTCAACCGCGCGGACCTGCTGAAAACGCCGCAACTGCACTGATTTCGCGCCGACCCACGCACGAGCGTCTTTTTTTGCATTAATTCTGTCGCCTTGAGCGCCGCTCCCAAAAATGCCAACCCAGCAGACCCGGCAGGCCGACGGTGAGTTCGCGAATCCGCTTCGCCAGCGAAAGGGCCAGTGACAGATCCGGGCTCAGGCCGAGCGCCCCGCCGATGAGCACCAGCCCGCCCTCCTGGACACCGAGGCCTGCCGGCACCATGAAAGCCGCGGCGCGCACCGCCTGTGTGAGGCTTTCCAGGATCAGCGCCTCGACCAAGCTGACGGGGTGACCCATCAGCCAAAGCGCAAGCCAGACCTCGCCGGCTTTGGCGAAGCGTTCCACGATGCGCCACAGGAAAGCGGCGGCTAAGGCGCCACGTCGTCTGTAGAGATTGTCGAGTGCTGCGTCGATTCCGCGGCCGTCAGGCAGTTTACCAATGAGAGTTTCGCCGGGAAGAAAGCGCCGGACGAGCCCCATCATCCGGCTCACGGGCGATGCGCGTTGCAGGCGCCAAAAGACGTAGAGGCTCGCGGACAGCAGCAGAACGAAACCGCTGGTCCAATAAGCGAGCGCATGCGTTCCTGCGACGGCGAGCAACAGAATCAGGCCGAACAGACTGAATCCAGCCTGGGTGGCGGCCTGGACGGTTTTGTCGACGACGACACTGGCGCCGGTTTGGGCGCCTTCCGCCCCCTTGAGGATGAGAAGCCGCGCGCGCAGCAGATCCCCGCCGATCTGCGCGACCGGCAGCAGCCAGTTGACGGAGAGCCCAATCCAACTAATCGCGGTCAGGCGGCCCATCCCGTGGGGAGGCTGCTGGTCGAGTAACTGGCGCCAACTCAACGCCGACAGAAAAATCGGCGCGAACTGATAGGCGCCTAGCACCACTAAGGTCCATCCGCCCACCGCCAGCATCGCAGCAATTTCGTCGAGCCCGCGCCACGCGATCAAGCCGATCGCGAACGCCAGTCCGAGGGAGAGTGCGGCGTATGCGTGGTTCCTCAGTCGCGCCATCGAAGTATCACTTCGGTTGGTGGTCCGAATTGTCGCGAAGCTTTACGACGCGTGCGCCTGCGCAATCAAACCAATGCTGTCGGCGGCAGAGCGAAAGGTAGCCGTCGCTTCAGAATGCTGAATTTTAGATCGGAACCGCAAAACCGTTCACCGTCGGGACTGATCGGCAGTTCTCCCATCGCCTCGATCTCGACCCATTCGCGCTGCTCATAGCGAACGAAGGTGGGGTCGCGATGGGGCATGGCACGCATATCTGCGAACAAGGCAGGCAAGTCCGTGAGCGAACAGGGGGGGACTAGTAATAGGTCAAGCATGCCGTCGCGCAGCTTCGCCCGCTTGGCGATACGCGCGCCGCCGGCCCAAATGCCGTTCATCACCGCGACAAAGGAAACCGGCGTTTCCTCTACCCCGTCGCTCGTCCGTACTTGCACCGAATAGCTAGGCGGACAGAAGGCGCTCAGCGTGCCCGACAGCCGGTACGCAGCCCGGCCGAGCCAGCGCTTCATTTGTTCCGAAGTCCGGAATGTGGCAGCCGCGCCGAAGCCGCCGATGACGGCATTCATGAAGTAGTGCTGATTGACGCACCCGACGTCGATTTCCGTCGGATCGGACTGTGCTGCCATCAAGAGCGTTTCACTTGGGTTTCCCGCTGATACACCACAGCTTCTGGCAAAATCGTTCGCTGACCCGAGTGGCAAGACCGCCATCGTGACGTGTGGTTCCGCGCTGGCCGCGAAAATGCCGTTGATGACTTCGTTCACCGTGCCGTCACCGCCGCCGGCGACGATCACATCGATGCCGTCCTCAACAGCTTGCCGGGAGAGCGCTGCTGCTCCGGTTGACTGGCTGGTCACCCGGATATCGATGGTGTGGCCGCGATGGCGGACCGTGTCCAGCGCATATTGGAGTTGCGCGCCTGAGGCTTTGCTGCCGTTCAGGATTACGCGCAAGGAACGACTGACCACCGTCGCAATACTCCCTCCCCTCAAAATCATTTTGCCGGGCGATCTGTTGCACCCGACCGACGGGCGCGCGCCCCAACTGCGCGTCCGAACCCGCGGCAACTTAGCGGTTTGCTGCGAATCCGTCTAATTCTCGTTTGCACGCGGATCGGCGCCGACTGCGGTTTGGTTTCGATCAACGCAAGGGCGCGTTATTCAATCGGTATGGAGAGCTGGACAATCACGCATCGCTTCGGCTCGACGACAAGGTCAAGCGCACCGTGCGGCTGAAGACCTGCGAGTGGCGGTGGCGGAAATCGCGCGGCACTTCACTGCGGAAGGGGCCCGCGATCGACAGAGAACCGCGCTACGCCTACTTGAAGACGTAGATCGGGCTGCTCCAGGCCTGGAAGCCGTCTTCGGTGGTGACGCAGACCCAGAGTGGGTTGTCGCCTTCCGGTTTCAGCGTGATCTCCAATTCGGTCGACAGCGCCCGGTGCGGGTTCGCCTCCGGCAATCGGAAGGCGCGCAGTTTGCGTTCCAGCCCGCCGGCCTCCATCGCCACATCCTCGATGCCGATATCCGACAGCGCGGCGCGCAGAGTGCCGTGGTTGGTTGTCACCTCAAGATCGCCTGCCTGCTGGGGATCGATCCAGGCATCGAAACCGCCGAAATTGCCCGTGGTGATCGCGTCGAACACGACCATGTCCGAACCCGAAACCTCCAACAGCCGTTCGTGGTTCCAGGCATTGATCTTCGCCATGCGCTTCACGACGGCGCCGTTGAACCGGGCGCGGCCCTTCCAGCTCGATTCCCGGCCGCGGCCGCGATACTCGGCACCGCTCCAGATCACCCGGATGCGTTCGCCGAGGTCGGCCTCGGCGTAAGGCCGGACGGTTTTCAGGACATCCATACCGTTGCGGATTTCAATTCGCTCGATCGGCGCCTGCGCGGCGACTTCGACAGAGAGCGTGACGCTCCCATCGTCGGTCTGCACGATGTCGCCCATCATGACTTCCTGCACGGTCTGCGACGTCGCCGTGTCGAAGGCCTTGGGGTCCAGGTCGTAAAGCTGTCCGCGGGTCGGCAGGGTGGCCCGTACGTCGAGATGCAGTCGCGTGCCCGTTGTGCCGTAATGGTGGCGTTTACGCAGGCAATCGAAGATGCCGTCTCGCGTCAGCTCCTCGGCGTAGAAGCAGGTCAGCCCGCCATAGGCGCCGAACATGGAGACACCGGGATAGCTGGCACCCGGCCGTCCCTTATGGCCGTCGCTATTGCAGACCACGCCGCTGCGGTGGCCGAGCGGGAAGCCGTCGGTTAGCAGCCACTCGAAGGTGCCCCAGGCGGAGTGGATTTCCATCGCGGTTTCTAGCTTGGGATCGTGCGCGTATTTGATGTCCGCGTAGCGGCCGCCGACATGGGCGTAGATCAGGCAGTCCTCGTCTTTCAGTGACTCGAACAGCAGGTTGGCGTTTGGCGCGTCGGTGTCGAGGTCGTGCCGTTCCGGCAGCAGCGCGTGGCTGGAGCGATGGATCTGCCGGCCTTCCTCGCGGAAGAACACGTTGCGGTCGCCGCCAACCGCCGTGTTGCCGGACCATTCGTAGCCAGGGAATGTGACGAAGCGGCCTGGCTCGTGATGGTAGGCTGTTAGTTCATTGAGGAAGGCCCAGAAGGCGTTGTTGACCTGAAAGTCGTTCGCCTGGTGGCTGGTGACGTCGAGGAAGGCTTTGTTGCGCGCGAAGTCGAAATAGGAGCGCGAAGTGCCGATGCCGATCGACTCACCACTCTGCCCGTGCAGGTCGCCCCAATAGCCGCTGTACTGGCCCTCGCGGATCATCATCGGGTGTGACTCGCAGACGACGTCGCCGCTGTCCGCGTCGCGCACCGTGATCCACAACTCGCCCGGTTGGTCGACACTCAGCCCCTCGAAAGTGACCGACCGTTCACCCAGCGGGTAGTCGTACCGCTCCGGCAGGTTGTTTACCGGCACGGTTGTCTCGAAGATGAAGCTGCCGTCCGCATGTTCGGTCGGATTGCCCCATTTGTCTTCCGCCTTTAGGCCGAAGATGAAGCTCTCCCCGGGCCGGCGCAGGCTCGACAGCACCGCGCGCCACACGGCCGGCTGGCCAGGAACGATGGAGATGCTGGGCGTGTTGGGGATCGGCGTGAAATGGCCGACGGCGCAGACGTCCGCCAAGACTTTGAACTCGAACCCTTTCTCGACGAAAGTCTGCATCTGCATTCCGGGCGAGCCGAACCTCGTGTCGCCAAACGTGATGGTGATCGTGTCGCCTTCGCTCAAATAGCCACCGGAAACGCCGATGGTCAGCGCTTTCCAGCGCGGCCGGGCGCTGGCGCCGCGGCGGCTGTACTCGACCGACAGGGTGGCACCGTTGCTCGCTTCAGCAGAAACGTAATTCGGCGCCGCTGGGTCGGTGGTTTGCAGCCGCCCGGCATCACCCATGGCGCGGAAGACGACGCGGATCGCGCCGCTATCGTCGAGCCCGAAGCGTCCGACCGTATAGGTCAGGGTGAAGGTCTGTAGGCTGCGCACCTCGAACGCGCCCTTCGGCGTGATCTCGACATGCCCGTAGAGAACGGGGTCTTCGCCGGGCTGGACGTTCGACCAGCCTTCGCCGACGAGTTTGGAATCGACAATAGACTCGCCGCCCTTCAGTTCGGATTTGCTCGTGCTCGCGGGGGCCCCTGTATCCGGCATGGCGCATTTCTCCTGTAGCGGAATTCGTTGCGCCTATCCTTCGCACATACAGCCCCTTGGGGACAACTGGCTAGGCTGCGAGTGTTGTCTCTCCGGCGAGACGGGGCGCTTCTTGCTTGAAGAGGCGGATGACCTCGTCCATCACGGCGCGGACATTCGGCAGTTGCCGCAGATCGGGATGCACGATGATGTGCATGTCGCTCTCGACTCCCTGCAGCGGCGGCGTCAGCCGGACCAGGGAGGGGTCGGCATCGCCGGCGAAGCAGGGCAGTACGCCCAGCCCCGCACCCTTGCGCACCGCTTCGTGCAGAACCAGCCCGTTGTTGACGCGGACCACGGCCTTCTGCCCGTTCAGATGTTCGCGCATCCAACCCTGGCCAGCGAAATAGGTGTGGTCGTCGTCGAAGGAGACCCAGTTACAGCGTGTGTAGCGTTCCGCGCCTTGCGCTTGCGGGTTCGCGTCAACGTAGGCTTTCGATCCGTAGACCGCGTAGGAAAGTACACCGAGTTTGCGAGCCACCAGTTCCGGCGATTCCGGCAGGCAGGCGCGGACGACAAGGTCGGCTTCACGTTTCGACAGGTTGGCGTTCACATGGGCCATGGAGATTTCGATTTCGATCTCCGGCAGCCGCTCGCGCACCTCCGGCAGATGGTTTGTCAGGAACTGCGCCGGTGTCTCAAAGACCGAAAGGCGCACCGTGCCACTGACCTGGTCAGCCAGGGTAGCCTGGCGGCGTTCCAGCGTTTCTGCGGCACGTTCCATTTCCTCGGCAATTGGCAGCAGCTCCGCGCCGGCGGCGGTTTGGACAAATCCGTCCGGCAAGCGGTCAAACAGCCGCGCCGACAAATTTTCCTCTAGCTGCGACAGGCGGCGGCCCACCGTCGGCTGCGTGACCTTCAGGTGCCGTGCCGCAGCGGAGAGACTGCGGTGCCGCGCGACCGCGAGGAACACCCTCATATCGTCCCAATTCAGCGCCATGACGTCTCCTTCCTCCGGCCGAATAATCGAACATTTACTGTCGAATCGGCCTATTAATTTATTTATAGAAGCTATGCGAAATTCTGTACTGTGCAACAGAAATTTTTGGCATAAATCACTTTTTGCGAATTATTCGCATTTGGAAATATCCGAAGTTTGGAGCGGCAGGCATGTATTTCGATCGTCGGTTATGGGGGTTCACAAAGGGTGTCCGAGGCCGGATCTATGGCGCGGTGGCGATTGGAATTCTGGCCACCCTGTTCGGCATCGCACGTCTGGCTTTGCTCGGCTGGCTGATCGCCAAGGTGTTTCAGGGCGTGCCGCTGGACGAACTCCTTTGGCCTTTCGTCGGCGTTGCTGCGGTCATGATCGTTCGCGGTTGGCTGGAATATCTCCGCACCATGATCGCGCATGACACGGCGGCCAAGGTCCAGGTGCATCTGCGCACCGTCATTTTCGATAAGGTGACGGAGCTCGGCCCGGCGCATTTCGGGCTGGAGCGGACCGGCGATGCGATCATGGCGATGATCGACGGGGTTGAACAGTTGGAGATCTATTTCGGCCAGTATCTGCCGCAGTTGATCATTTCCGCGCTGACGCCCTTTATGATTTTCGGGTTTGTCGTTTTCCTCGACTGGCCGGTCGCGCTGGTCATGCTCGCCGCTGCGCTGATCACCCTGATCGCGCCGCAGGCTTTCCACAGCTGGGACCAGAAGAACAGTCTCGACCGATCGCGGACCTACAAAGCCTTCGCGGCGGAGTTCCTCGACTCCGTTCAGGGTCTGGCGACCTTGAAGTCCTTTGGGCAGAGCGGCGCGCGGGCGCGTACGCTGAAACAAAAGGCGGACGATGTGTTCCGCTCGACCATGTGGGTCCTGGCGACCAACTCGCTCGCCCGTGGCATCACCGATACGGGCATCGCGGTCGGTGCAGCGGCGACCCTGGCGCTTGGCGCGTTCCGTGTCGTCGATGGTGACATGACGCTGGCCGCGCTGATCATGATCCTGATGATGGGTGTTGAGGTGTTCCGGCCGCTGCGCGACATGCGTTCGCTGATGCACAATGGCATGGTGGCGCAGGCGTCGGCGCAGACGATATTCCACTTGTTGGACTCCAAGCCCATCGTGACCGAGCGGCCGCAAAATGCGAGCGCCGAAACGCTGTCGCCAACCGTCACGTTCGAGGATGTCACCTTCGCTTATCCGAGCAGCCGCCGCACGGCGCATGAAGGCCTGGATTTCGAGGTCGCCGCTGGAGAGCGGGTCGGCTTTGTCGGACCCAGTGGGGTTGGCAAATCCTCGATCGTCCGGCTGCTGTTACGCTTCTATGACCCGACAGAGGGGGCCGTGAAGATCGGTGGCCGCGATCTCCGCGAGCTCAGCTTCGCCGAACTGCGCAGCCAGATCGCCGTCGTTAACCAGGACACCTATCTGTTCCATGGCACCGTTGCGGACAATTTGCGCGTCGGCAAGCCGGACGCGACGGCACAGGAACTGGAAGCGGCCTGCAACGCGGCCAACGCGCACGAGTTTATCGCAAAGCTGCCGCAAGGGTACGACACGGTGATCGGCGAACGGGGCATCCGCTTGTCCGGTGGTCAGCGGCAGCGTATCGCCATCGCCCGCGCGATTTTGCGGGACGCGCCGATACTGGTGCTCGACGAAGCACTGTCCGCAGTCGATGCGGAAAACGAAGCGATAATCCAGGACGCGCTCGATCGGCTGATGGAGGGCCGCACGACCCTGATTTTCGCTCATCGGCTGTCGAGTGTTATCGACGCTGACCGCATCCTCGTGCTCGACGGCGGGCGCATCGCGGAAACCGGCCGGCACGGCGAATTGATGGCCCGTGGTGGCGTCTACCACCGGCTCATGGCCGAGCAGGCGGCGGAGACAACGCGGGTCGACGCGCCGGTCGGTGGCGGCGGGGCGCTAGCGACCGGCGAAAGCGTGCAGCCGACCTATAGTGAGGAAGCGCAATTCGCGCCAACCGATGCCATCGTCAAGGCGGAAGGGCTCGGATGGTTCGCTGCGGCGCGCGAATTGATGAAACATATTGGCCCGTATCGCGGCAAGCTGATGATGACGTTTTTCTTCGGCGTTACCCGTGTGCTGGCCTTCATCGGCGTCGGCGCCATCGGAGCGCTGGCGGTTAAGGCGGTGAAAGGCGGCGAGCCGTTCGAAACCTGGCTGATCATCCTCGCCATCTTGGCGCCGGTGGCGGGTATCTTCCATTGGTTCGAATCCTGGCTCGCGCACGACATGGCGTTTCGTCTGCTGGCCGAGATGCGGATCGCGCTGTTCAACAAGCTCGACCGGCTGGCCCCCGCTTATATGGTGCGGCGGCGAACCGGCGACATGGTGGCGATGGCGACGCATGATGTGGAACTGGTCGAGTATTTCTTTGCCCATACCATCGCGCCGGCCTTTGTGGCCGTGCTGGTACCCGGACTCGTCATCGCGGTGCTTGTCGCCTTCGGCTGGCAGATTGCTGCCGCCTTAGCACCGTTTTTGCTGATCGTCGCGTTAAGCCCGTTTTTCATGCGTAAGCGGGTGGACACGCTCGGATCCAAGGCGCGTGAAGCGCTGGGTGAATTGAACGCCCATGCCGTGGATACGATTCAGGGCCTCGGTGAAATTATCGCCTTCCAAAGGATCGGTGAACGTCGCCAGGAACTGATCGAGCGGACCGAAACCCATCATCGTATTCGTCTGCCATTCTTCCGTGATCTCACCCTGCAAACCTCTTTGCTGGAGGTGGCGACCGGGTTGGGCGGCCTTGCGGTTATCGTTGCGGGGGCGAGCTTGGTCAACGCCGGGGCGCTGGATAGCGGAGTCCTGCCCTTGCTGACCCTGCTGGCGATGTCGGCCTTCCTGCCGATCTCGGAAATCGCCAATGTGGGGCGGCAACTTGCCGATACGCTGGGCTCGACGCGCCGCCTCTATGCGGTCGATAACGAGCCCGTACCGGTGATCGACGGTCCCGGAGTTGACGTGGTCGACGACACGGGTGGGTTGACGATCGAACTCGACGATGTCGACTTCCAATACGAGGCGGGCAACCGGCGTGCCCTGCAAACCGCGCGGTTTGAGGCGCCGGCTGGCAAGACGGTGGCGCTGGTGGGCCCGTCAGGTGCGGGTAAGACGACCATCGCGCACATGCTGATGCGGTTCTGGGATCCGGAGAACGGTGTCATCAAACTAGGCGGGCACGATCTGAAGGACTATGCCCTCGACGATCTGCGCCAACGCATCGCGCTGGTCGCGCAGGATACCAAAACCAAACCGCTTTAACGTTCTCGCCTTGATCCATTGTATGCCTACCTTCTTCTCAAGCCCTTAATCCTGTAATTTGCTACTTTGAGTTTTGTCCGTCATTGCGCTCACACTGATGTGCTGAATTGATGTCTCTACATGTCCTCTGCAGCATCCTCCTCAATTCCCAACTCTTCCAGATCTTTAACAATGCAGTTCATCCAACTTTTCCTTGGTCCTGCTACTGGTCCTGCTACTGGTTCGCCACAGCTCTTCTTATGGTGCTCTCCACCCCGGCTCTTCTTACATGGCCAAACCATCTTAATCTAATGAATGACTAACATCTGGCAGTATTGACAAGTAGTTTGTCGTTTCACTGAAAACCATAAAACTGAAAATGATTTCCAAGAAAAATGGAAGAAAAGTATTATAGAGGTTACCGTTTCACTTTAAAACTCAAAACTCCCGACATTCCATCTTGATGTTTTCAAAGTTAGTTTTCGATGACAGGGCAGTAGAAGGATGTATGCATACTGCAGCCTCAATACCAACATGGAACGGCATCAGTGTTTGCCAAGATTTCGCTTCGCTTCCAAGATAAAATGTGCCATAGTGATATTATCCCTATTCAGTTTTTAAAAGGAATTTGCTACTTTTATGATGAACTGTTCTGTTCTTACTTAAGAGGAGAAATAACTTAAACAGTAACTGGAAAGGAAGAAGTTGTATCTTTTAGACTTGTGTATTCCTTTGAACTTGAAGTGAAACCTTGCCAACGTGGGCATAGCTAATTCCTATGATAACTCCCATCAAATCTCCAGGATCATGAACTAAATCTCACAAAAGGGGCTTTTCTTTGATTCGTTAGTTTCAGGGACTGACCAGTGATAGCAGAGAGCTATAACGTACAACAGCGAGCATTAAACGTGGTTTCTTTGACAAGAATGTAGCTAATACCTATAGGAACGCAAGCCTTAAAATACTAAAAGCTAAGAACATCTTAGGAATGGAAAGGCTAAGATTAGACTTTTACTAATAACATTCAATAGCTTATAGTGATTTCAATACTTCATTAAGTGTATAGAATGGTTCAAGGATGTCATTGTTTAAGTTCTGCCCTTTTATTATCATTGTATGATTTTATCATTCCCAACTTTTATGTAGATACTGTATTTCGAACTAGTATATTAACAATCTCAGGTCTTGATCTCCTTTAGAGGTTAGAACATATTAAGACCATTTAACGGCTTTTTGGCGACTATCTCAGAACATTTTGAACATTTGCCATTTCGATGGTTCTTATAAAATCTCCCACGTGTAAGTCAGTTTGTGTACAAATGCGTTGTTCGGCAATATAACAAGGAAGTAATATTTACAACTTAAGTCCTGAGACTTAATTTTATATTACGTGCAACAAAAAGGGTCCAGACGTAGCATAGATCTTCTGCTAGAGTGTTAGTTAACTTTGCTAATAGCATTTCTATGTCTTCCGTAGCCTTGTAACTAATCTTCTTTTAAGGAGTTTTAGGCTGTCTTTGATCATGGATATGTTTTATAGGCTTATTTTAGCGCCTGGTCCGTGGTTCATAAAGTAAGATGGAGTATGTCACCTGAGTGGTAGCTCTCTTCTTCTTTGGGAGTGCTCAGTAGCGGATCCGGCAGTTGATTGTAGCACTCAACAGGATGGATTCCATAGGACGTGGCCTATGCACGACCCCCCTCCCCCCATCCCCTCCAAGAGCTGTAAGTATGATCAATGATAGGTGTCGTGTACTAGATATCAGAGGGAAACACTATTATCACAAGGGACGACGTTTGTACTGACCTACGACATTCGCTTTACTAAGAGTATTTTGTGCTTCTTAACCCAAATACTCTACTGCAATGACGTAAGAGAAGACTGGATTCTAACAACAAACATATAATCAAGACAAAGATTTCTAGTTTAAAAACTTAGTCCATCGCAGTCCAAGAAATAGCTGGTTTTACAATCGATTCTTAAGAAGAAAATTGTAAAACCAGCTCCAATTTGTAATAGGGAAAAGTGGCATTACACTTTTATCTATCATAAATTATTTTGTTAATCTCCTCTAAATCCTTCTATTCTCGATTATACTTTCTAACTTGCAATATGCTTTGAACAGAACGACTAGTTGGATGGCAGTCCTTCCTTGGTCAAGTCACATGGCGCAGTCAGAGGATACTCTTCAATTGCGTGGAAGCTGGATATCGCTCTCCACCGTTTGATGACTCGAAGCTAATGTTGTAACTAGAAAAATAGAATATGTTAAAGCTCAGTCATGGCTGGAGATCTTTTCCATTTCTCTAGTGTCTTTCCAATATACATTATTTTCTGAAAAATTGTACAGATATCCTCTAAAACGCTCCCTGAATTACAGAACACGGTCTGCTTTGACTTGTGCGCTATAACCAACGGCCGATATGATTAAACTAGTTTTAAGATCTTTCTCAGACGACGATGACAACTTTCGTCGCACTGTCTTTTTATCAGTTTTCGTTGCCAGCTCATTAAGTTTATAACATGACAGCGATACTTTGATTGAAATTTGAGAATATGCACATTTGCTTTTGATGATGTGTTGTAATAGAATAGAGAAAATTGATACTGCTTGGGTTGGCCAGTGTCAAGGTATGCCCTTACACATATGTTATGAAGGAATAAGCTGATACACCGTGTTGGTCAACTTACTGCACTTGCTTGCTGCTTCAAATGGTTGAGAATGCAGCAAGACTCATAGTCAAAGGCAGATTTATAAATAGTTTCGTCTGCACGCAGCCTTCCGAGTGTTGCTTCCACGGCTATGAAACCAAATTTTGGTATTAAGTTCAAAGACCAGTGCATGTTGATACAAATTGCTTGTAATTAAGTCCAGTATTACCAGATAACTATTTACTTTCTCGAAAAAATCCAGGTGTAGTCGCCCAAAGATGTAAATTAGAGCTTATGTTGTCAATTAACTCTTATAATTGATAAAATGAAATATTAAGGCCGTGTATGTCCCTAAACGATGATTCTTATCCTCTGTACTATTAGTCTCATTATCATCATTATTCAAAGCTAGGTTACAAATCAGTCTCTAGCTTGAAATTATCTATTAACGTTACGTGCCTGAGCAAACAATTCCAACAGGACAAGCTACTAAGTTTTCTACCTAGTTTGGCTAAATTGCTTACATTAAACTTCTTATTGTTATAAAAGAAATTAATTTTGTTCCACAACTATCCTTGGTATATCAACCGCCTCACGACTTAAGTAGAGCGTCTGATCAAAAAAAGGGGATACTATATTTTAAGCCCCCATTTCATTCAAGGAAAATTGCAAGGATTTGGAAAACGTTGAGAGGAACTAGATCCCACCGCCTTGTGGCAGACAGAGTCAAACCGTTACACGCCCTTGTTGTACCCACGTTAATGTCAATAAGTCTATTTCGTCTGACAAAGATGCGAATGCAGCAAATCATCATCGTAGAAAGGAAAAAGACAACATTTAAGGAATCTTTGCCGACAAATAGATAAATCTGTTGGCAAAGAGGAATGTCTTCTATTGTATTTTTATGTTCGTCCAATACTCAACTTTTTGAAAAGAGTTTACTATTGCCAAAGCAGTTTTAGTTTAGAATGCGTAGATTGTTCTTACTGAAAGCTATCCATTGAAACTTATAGGCGTTAGCGCCATCAAAATGCATGAAGATGTGCAGACTTGCTAACATATCCCTTTCTGAGGGATGTGAATGAGGAATCGTTTGACGGTCATTAGATCCTGTACTACATGCTGCGGAGTCTAGCTACGGCACGTATTAATGATTGCTCTAAGAATTGGCCCTATTTGCCTTAAACCCTGCCATTTAAACGGCTTTGCTGTTCTCATCCCTCAAGCCTTCAAGCAGACGGCAGTCTTCTGAAATTTTTAGGTCTGGATTATGTTACTATTACGTAGCATTTCTTTAGAAGTCCTATATTTGCCGTAGAAAGGTGACGTATATGATAGTTAGGGAGAAAATACAAGTTAATCTGCGCAAGCCAACTTTGAACCATATTTCTCCATAAATATCGGAAGTGAAGAGGTCAGCACAACTGGTTCGTTGTCGCCAATGTTTGACCATGATCGTAAATTTCAAGTTTTATGGAAATACGACCCAGGTTACTGGTGTGAATTTCTTTCCGCGATTTGTTAACTCGCAAAAGTTGTCCGGAGTATAATCCTTTTTACATATCCTGGTCCCAAACATTAAAAAGTCAAAATTGAACGATCAAAGAATATTCAAGTTTGACAGTGCGCAATAACTGTGCGAAAAATCTACTTTTCTGTTAAATATTTACGTATGGAGACGAAATTTAACGTTTGTCTTTCTGTAGTTGCCGATAGAACGACGTTGCCGATTAGAAAATAGTTCAAGACTGGCACATTTTTGTGCGCAATAACCCATTGAGAGTTCGCGCTGCTTCCCATCTCAGATTTTCCCAATTTCAAAGGGCTGGGTCATCTTGGAAGAAAAAATGCTTCCTCCTAGGTCCTCTCTCGCCCTCTCAATAACTAACGCTTGAAGACCCTTTTATAAATGGTAGTTGGAAGTCTCAAGATCATGTGTAAACATTGAAATTGTTCAAAATGTAATGAGTTTTGCAACATCAAATGTGTAGATGCTTTACCGATGCTTCTTGATCAAGGCACCGACAGGAAACGATAAATGAAACACTAACTAGGATATAGACGTCCACATTTCAGATGTGGAATGTGTCCACGCTCACGACTGGGAGACCTGCTTTGGTAGCTTCTTCATGAAAGCATTGTTTTTGTGGCTACGAGTTCGGATTTAACCATGATGTTGGTTTTTTTTACCAGCTCCTTGTGGAGATCTGTCACATTGAAAGTAGAGATTTTTGTTGTGTAGTTAATTGTGCTGTGTCAGTTTGAATAATTTTAGAGTAGCAGCTACAAGTGTTTTGACGTGGAGTTGTAGTAACACATTGGGAGAATAGCATTTACAGAATATCACGTTAACATTTGCACCACGCACCACCTCATTTTAAACTACCCTGTAAGTAACATTAATTTATACTAATCAAATGCAGGAGTCCTTATCATCTTCGTAGCTATTTAATAGGTTTTTCACTCTTCCTCAAGCATGACAAAAGGATTATTCATGCCTCTCAAAAACTGAGTATGATCTCTCTACCTATCGTAGCCACTATGTTGTAGTCTAAACGTGTTTTATTTTCATTGTAGAAAAGCAAAAAATGGCTGGAAAGGACATGACTCTTGTGGATCACTTTCAGAAGATGCTGCTTCCCCGGATAATGATTTAATGATTAAATCTGAACAAGCATTCGAAGCTGCCACTCCACCATCAGATAACGACTCAAAAGACAATGTATTTCTTGGTAACATCGACTATTAGGCACTAATGCGTTTAAAGAGAAGAAACCCCGAAGAGCCAAAATAGCTTTAGAGGGGGTTTAGACCTTATACGGAGCACTGTGTCTCAATTATTGTCAGTATACAAAGAGTATTAGCATATGGAGCTAATATGTAATGAGGGCACAACGTAGTTTCCCTTTTAGCATAAAACTTTATTGAATAAATAAAGGACATGTTGAATACGTGATAGGTATTCGTACATACGCTGACTTCAAAGGCAAAATGAACGAAATATAACTTGATTTGTGGTATTCAGTGTAGTATAGTAGTGTTTTTAATGTTCTTCAGGCATTCTGAACTAAACTGCTTTCAGGCGATACTCCATTTTCAAAAACCCAACAATGCCTTCAAAATTATCTTGGTTGCGACAAACGTTACCGCCTACATTATAATAAGGATGTAATATAATATCTGACAAGTCGTGACTGTATCACGGAAGATTATGTATCCTTCGTGAAAAATTGTAGCACTTCCTGTTGTTAGTAAAATATTGAAGAGCATGTGCCCTTGTAGAACACCTGTTGTCTAGATTCCATTTCAGTAGTACTTGAAGTGACTCATTTGGTCACTGTAATGTAGTGAAAACCTGATATAAATTGTACAGTTCATTTAGAGTATATTATCTGGGGTAGTATATATTAATGTAGAGCACACTTTTGGGCCATTTTCTTACCAAATTTTAACCGTAGCCATAAATGCTCATTGACTAGACCGACGAAAACAAGCATTGGTTAGAACCCTAATCGAGATTTGTTATGAATTGATTGCTTTTGTTAATGCCATCAAATGGCCGTTATATGTACAGGGCAAGTGTCTAAAACATGCATCGCATCGGTACCAGAGCAAGCCTTGAATTGCGGGGAGGGGCCACAACAGCAGACTAAGCAAATAAACCTTTTAGCTCTTGGAAGCTGGCGTCTTGGAGTTGCTGCAAGTGCCAAAGTTCTGAAGTATTGAATTTGTATTTCAGTGCACTGCGAACTCTCCATCTGACATCTTCACATCTGAGGGGCTGATGTTTACATTATATAGAGGCACACCATATTTAGGGGATTTTCCCAGCCTTCTCCTCGCAGCTCTTGGCCTTTATTGTATCGTGAGTTCCTGTGAGATATTGTTTTTGGAATTTTAGTTTCTGAAATATGTACATCATGCGGAAGTGTTTTCGATTTTTGTAGAAATTGAGAATGAATGTGATCAACTAGCTGAAGAAGCGTGAAGTCGTTTTAGATTTTGGTATAATAGCTTTCAAGCCAAGTGTTCATTATTAAATATGGCAGGGGCATATGACCTAATAGAAACGAGAGTAGAGTATTCTGTACCTTATAATTGGTATTATGTTTTTTGAATGCATTTTTCTTTTCGTAAAAAGTAAGATCGTTTATAATAAACGTTACTCAGATAGCAGCATAATATTATCTTGAGCGTTGTCTCCAAATTATATTTATGGCTAGCATGATGTTCTTCCCCAATCGATTGTTATATCTAGGTCCGATATGACAACTTTCGATGTTTTAAACCAGTGCCCCAAAATTGCCCATTGAGGGAGTGGGTGAACGAGAGGGCAAGTAATATTTCAAGGGCCATATCCTTCTACAGCTAAGCCTTCGATCTGAGCAAGGTAACGCTCTTTGGAGAAATGCGTAGATCAAAGCCTCTAACCGGTGTTCCAGTACTCAGCTGCGTCGAGCTCCTTTTATCTATATAAAGACCATTCTTTTTCCCGTCCCCATTTCCTTAAGTATCAATTCGCTAATGCAAGATACCGGCATTAGAGATATTAAGATAACTTGCAAAGTATTGGCAATTATTGTCAAACGAGGAAAAATTTACCGAAGTCAAGTCAACTATCACACACAAATTTCAAATGTGAAAATTTTTTACGGACCTCTTTAATAAACCAATCGATCAATCAATCAAACAACCAAGCAATCAATCAGTCAATCAACTGATTCCTTCCTTCCTTGCCGTAGAGGCTCTACTTTCTTAACACTCGCTTAGACATGGCGGTGATGACGTTGCATGAGGAACTGCGAAACGTGTGGCTTTAAATTTTGATAAACTGCATATCAGTAACGTTCGTAACTTTCTTGGTACAGACCTTCCTGGTAAGGGTTACTTAGTATGCCAGCAGTGCAATATTCGCGAGTAAGCAAGCAAAAGATATTACGATGAATGGCTTCCTTCAGACCTTGTTGAGATCGGTGGTTTCTGTTTATTAAAACTCACAGCAGTGCCTTCAAGTGGGATTAAAGGAAACATGTGCGTCAAGGCAAGGATCTTTATTCGTATAGTAATACAAGAGATTGCAAGAAATCCAACTCGCTGCATAGTCCCATCACGAATTATACCTCCCCGCGACGAAGATAATGCCAATGGGGTTTTATAGTGTTTTTGTAAGTTCTCAAGTTGTATAATAGTACGAAACGTCAGGATACAGTTATCGGTGGATCGTATGTAAATGGAACTAAAAATTCTTAGTTGGTGGAACTGAGCCTTCAGATGTCTTCCGCGTAGGACACAGTAACCTATTGCAAAGTGTGATCTGTTGATCAACACGCAGTGTGCTTTCGCACCAGTTGTAGCCGCTAATATGGTAATTCATGGGAAGAGTAATCCACGTCGTACTTAAAAGATATTTCGTTGATTTCTTAAATGCCCGAAAGCCACTACCTTGGAAAGTTGAATACTGTCTTTGGAGTTGCTTTTGAACCCTGTTAGAGGTCTTACAGTATTACAGTACTGTTTTCATTTGCTTTCGCGTTGTTAGTGGTTCTGACGGTAGGTGGAAAATTTCAGCGTGATTTTAGGAACTAGGGTCGAATTGATAGAGGGAGGACCTGAAGAAAATTTAGAGTAATTTTTATTCTTTTACAAATTCTGAGTAGATTTGTTAGATGCTTACTAGACACTGATGGCGGTGAATGGAGTATAGCATATTATACAACATAAATTCACTTTAAAATTATCTGCCCTGTATTGCCAGCTTCGTAAACCTTGCTAGCGATTAATTTGATTATTTTTACATTTCTATGTATACAAGGATAAATTCAAGATGTGTGCAGTCAGGTATTCTCGCTTTTTTTAATATGAGTTTTGAGCACGTAATATGACATGAGATAGCAAGACCTTTCAGACGACGTTTGCAAAGACCTCAATGATTACTTGCCTCTGTGTTTAGCTGGGATCACTTTCTCTACTATGGATGGTAGTATTAGTAAGGTCCTTGTAGTAGCGTGATACCTTCAGCTGACACATTACGTATGAGAGAAATTTAGTAGACCCTAGTAAAGCGTTAGTTATCTGACCTAAGTTGGCGTTTACAGGCTGTGGTCTTCTAGAATTGTGTAACATTCAGATTTTTCTCATTACAGTTTGGCTGCAAGTAACATTTTGATAAATAAATACAGGATTACTTAGATATGAATGTGCGAGGTTTTAATGATAAGAATATTATACTGTTAGATTTAATTAAGGGGTTATTCAATTGTTGTAGGATACAATTTGGTCCTTCTGCCTAAAAGTTTAATTCCACCTTCGTTCTCTGAAACGTTGAAGCATTGTTACTCTTATCAGTAGAACAGATGAGATTTGGATCTATGTTAGTGATTTCCTTATAGATGTAATTATATACGCTAGAAGCAGTAAAGTACAATATTTCTCAAAACGTATGCCAAGAGTTTATCAAAATACTCAGAGAGTACATCACTGAGTGCGAGATTGAGTTGGCAGAGTAGCTATCCAATCATTCATTTGTGAATTGCTTCAGGCATCATCTATTTAAACAGAAAGTGTTAACAGAAGGATTATATTTCTAAAACATCAACCGCGTTTCTTGGAGGGCTCGTAAAAATTTAAATTAAAATTTAGAACAAACAGTACCTGACTGAAGCACGGATGATATAGAATGTCGGGAAGGTTGACGTCAGTAGGTTGATAGGTCACTAAAGCTTAAGAAAACGTAGCAACCTCGCAGTTGTGATCAAAGCTTTATGTATGGACGCTATTGGATTATGTAGTAATTTGTTTAGATTTGTCAAGACGAGATTGTTAGATATCGATCCCGTAAGCAAATTTACTTTGGAGCCAGCGTGGCAAACATTTTTAAAGCATTAGACTCATAGCCTGTGGGCTCAAGTCCTACTTTAAGCGTTGGTCTCATGATTTGTTAGTGTCGTGAATTCTGTTATCCTTCACAAATAAGACGGTGTTGTGACTCCTTGAAAGGCACTTTATTTTGCATACCCCAAAGACCTTTGATACCTTTTAGGTTTGAACCTTACGTAAACTGAGAAATGCAATTGACTATGTATTAAGCTCTTGGACGGTGCTTAACATCTGAGTTTGGAATTTAGTGCCATGAATATGAATAACCATCAAAGTGTAAGGTAACATTCTTGCCACTCTACCATTAGCATGGGGCATTCAAGCAATCGTAAATGGTATAGAGGTAGACTGATTCAACCTATGAAAAGAGCATGCGCTTTACCGGAAGCGGGTACTTGTAAGCAATTTTGTGATAAGTGATAAGACTCTATTGTTTTGGAAACACTTGAAGAGCTTCCAAAATTAAGTATTTCGGTACGAAGATTAAATTTACGATATACAGAAGAACATGATTTTATTGATATGTCGGAAGCTGATCGCAAATTCTTGAATCGATGGTCATATCCCCTGTGATAGCATTGACAATATTGAGTGAGACCCCTCCCCTCCTCCGAGTAGCCCCTGCCCCGCGCGATTACTACGCGAAGATAATTGTATTTTATAAAACATGAGAATTTAGGGGTCACTTAAGTATAATAGGGCTTTTCATAGCTAGAACGATTAGGTGTAAATGATTAGATTTTGAAACTTAGTTATTCCGAAATGAATTACGTTCCCTTGAGTTTACTGAGCTGAATTTGATATCTATTACCCTAAATGTCTTTCAGTCTTTACACCAGGTGGCGATAAGATCGCAAGTTCCGTAAATAGTATAGATGAACGCCATAGAAATATTAATAGTTGAGTGCAGTCCTCAAATCAGCAGCGATGCCGTGACTTGTATCGTTAGATCCAAAGATATATTTTGATAGTAGTTCTTGGGAAGTTAGAGGGCGTGTTTTCACTCAATCGTATTACGAGAATGTAGATAAAAAAACACTGATCTCACAATTGAATTAGAAGAACAGTTGTTTAGATATGTGAAATTTAATGGTTTTTTAGATCGAGTGACATTATTCACTTTTTTAGAGCAATGGAGGTAAATAAATATTATTAGTAGATTTTGAGAAAGGAACACATTTTGTTCATTGTGATCTTGTACAGTATGAGATGTAAATGTTATTAGATTTACTTATGATCAAAAATGAGTGTGGAAGATCAGTAACTTTTAAATGAATTCATTCTCCTTTTTCGCATCATCCACCTTGTGGTTCTTTTGACCCAACAGATATTTAAAAAAGGAGGTAAACACATGGGCTGCAGTGCAAAGCGGCGGTTAAACGAATTATTTATTGCGCGTTCTATCAATAAAGGGGTGCGTACTCCATGCTTAAATGGTCATGCTAAGGTGTGTTGGAGTAGGAAATCGCGTACCGGCAGCATGCGGCTTACCGTGTTTGCGTTACTTTGTAAGAAGTGCGACGCGTCGACGTTCCAATACGATCCCATGCAATACCTCGTACATCGAGAAGAGAGGATTTGAAATTTTACTTTAGAAAACACTAGAGAAGAAGAAAACATGTTCCGTGTCGCGATGATATTTTCTAACTTTCAATGGGCTTTGAACAGATAGACGGGCCGGATGGCCATCCTTTCTTGGTCACGTCACACGTGAAGAGAAACTAGTGTCCTATTGCGTTGAGCTGGATGTCGATGTCTACCGATGAAAGATTGGGAGATAATGTGGCGACTAGAGAAAAACAGCTTGTAAACATCTGAGGCCACCTAGCTTAGTTGGTAGAGTACACGCCGCAATGGCGTGGGTCACGGGATCGAGCCCTGGTGTTGACATTTTGCTAGTGTCTTTTCAAAAGTACCCAATAAGTTTTCGCAATTCAATTCGGTGCTGTGTAACCTATTCAAGATTGCGTTTAGTATATGTGCATAGGCATTACTGTGCTACGCCAGACCTTCAGTAGGTCATATAAAGCCAACTTTATGTATTCACGAGCTTGATATTTAACACGTAAAGTCAAAGTTCACAAATCAAAGTTCATCCAGACTTTACTCACTCACTGCGGTAGAACTTTCCCTCGAGGCATGATTCCGGGAACTTTTACACAGTACGGTAGGAAGTGGCCTTATGTTAGCACTGACTCGTTCAGTCTTAAGATCAACGAACGTTAGCAATTGTTGACAATCTCACAATGCTAACGCTAACTTCAGCCCTGACGATTGTTTGCGCGATATTTATGGAGATCAACGACTTACAACTACATTCTCCGGACTGCCAGTTCAGCACTAGCTATAAACAAATCCAAGAGTTATAATAACTCAAGAATTACACATTAGATGTTCTGTGCTGGAATTAGGAAATAATCTGTGGACATATGTGACCAAATTTATATTTTCTCCACTTCTCCACGTCACTATATTCCGTTCGATTTAATGTATTCCTTTACACAATTTATGATTCACAATTATTAAGCATATCATAACAAAATCAAACAACCAGAAGAAACTGTTTCAACCAAATGCGTGCACGGATTACTACACAATACTATTATATAATGTATTTCCGTTTCGACCCTAGGACAGCAACAGTTGTAGCGTTACGTTTGAAGCTTTTCTCTGATCATTAATTGGAAATTCTGTGGACCGGGTGGAATGTTTCGCAACAGTATTGCAAGGTCAACAGCCATTTTACCGTTCGTTCTTCGTAATAAACAGCAAGGCCCAGAATCAAATGCGCTTTTATAGCATATTAGAAGAGTAAACATTAGATATGACATATCCAATTTACCAAGTTTTCGATGTGTTCATTGTCACGGGGTTACCTTCTTAATGCCACCTCCCAGCAAGTAACCTACCCGAGTTCTTTAACTAACACTGAACACAGCATACGAAGCGAAATTTACTCAAATACGACAACAAAGTGTACAGCAATAACAAACCAAATCACCTTTTAAAACACGACAACAATAATACGTTTCAAATCTTTGCAGAACTGGGGCAGTGTCCTTTAAATCAACCAGAGTTCATACAACAATATCTCACTAACAGTTTTCTCTTTCTTAATTGTGCGTGGAAATTCTCTATAAATTTTCAGTGTTGTGGACGGACCAGGTTCTTGAATCTTACGAAGATAAGGCGTTGACACAGCCAATATTCTAATAACTTAGACTCCCTCAGTCTTATCGTCCTCCTTGCATGGGTTTCCTTTCTCTTTATATATGTCATTTTCTGTCCCATGTATATTCGGACATAATAAGTTCACAGTACTTTTATGACGTCCTTGCATTGGGTAACACTGCCCCTTCGAATAACACGATTAACATTCTTCGAATATCGGTGACGTTATTGCTGGATTGCATCACCCTGGTGAGCGTTTGTTTACATCACGACATTCATCTCATCATCCTTAAGGTGTCAACATCTTGAAAACAACTTTGCCGTTCATGAGCAATGTGGCCGAGCTCAACGAGCTAAACAATTACCATACAAAGAACAAATAAATGAATCTTTTTAAAAAAGTAAAACAGTGAGAAGGAGATTGACTCCATTCTAGCATTCAATTTTGGTCATACAAATCCCATAGTAATCCTGTAGTTTTGGAAACGACTCCCTCAGCTATTCTTTGTTACCAAGTCAGTGCCGCCTGTCATAAGAATATTAGGAGAAAACTGCATTGCTGCCAGCAAAGAGAGGAGACATCCAGGTAAATCCCGCGCCCCGTCGACCATTAAAAGCCTTTAGTATACCAATATTGGAAGGAATTGTCATTAGCGGATTAGGCACATTTTTCATGAAAGGGTTACAATCACTGACACGTTCCTCCATCGTAGAGATAGGAAGGATCAATACATAAGCACACTTGCATTTGAAAAAGTTTGCTTGTCCTTGTTGTTTTCAGAGCGGTTAGAGAAAGCTCTTCTTCACAGGAATTAGTTCACGTAAACCAAACTTCCATACTGTGGGAGGTGATGTTTGGGCCTACTTTAACAGGTCAAGAAGGTCTTTCCATTTAGCACCCCTGACAGAAAGGTTTCTTAAAAATATTACGAGAAGTACGTTACTGTTTCAAGAATTCGGAAATATTAAAGAGGTAATGTTGACCCATATTATACATATAGATAAAGATGAAGAGGGATAAAATAGTGATAATAATAATAGAAAGGTGAGAATGTACAACACATTGTCAGTAGTTGTGAGAAGTAGGCTCGAAAGGAGCAGAAGAGGCGTCATGAAAATCTTGCAAACAAGGCCCATTGGGATATATGTAAGAAAAAAGGGTTGGAATGCATTAAAAAATGGTATGAGCATGTTCCAGAAGGAGTGACGGAGAGTGATACTGTGAAGTTACTGTGGGATACGAATATCCAATGTGACAATTTGATTGAAGCAAGAAGACCGTGTTTAATTTTGTTAGAAATGAAGGAAAACACGGCAATAATCATTTGCATAGCAGTAACAGCTGATGTGAATGTAGAGGAAAAAGAAAAGGAGAAGGTCGAAAAGTACCAAAACGTGAAAAGGGTGATTAATAGATTGTGGAAGTTGAAGAAAGTAGAAGTTGTACATGCTGTGATAGGAGCCCTGGGGAGTGTGACAAAGGGATTTGACAGGTGGGTTGAGAAAATTGGGATTTATTGCAATAATTATCTCTTGTCCTGCGAAGAGACACTTGTAAAATCAAGACATGCTTTGTGTAATTTTTTTAAACAATTCAACTACCGTAGTATATGACATTTATTTATGTTATTTGTTGGAAGGGCAGTTGAATTTCGGAACAAAGTGTATGGACATTGGATTTTCACTTTTTGGATGAGAATTTAGAGATAAAAGCAGTGGTTCTCTACTAGTGAACCGCTTTCACAGAATTTAAACACGATAGCGTGTATGGTATCTTTTTTCAAGATAAGTCTATCAAGCAAAGGCCCTACGTATATAAGCTCATGTGCCAAAAGGATTTCGCAGCTTGTTATTCAATAGCTGTTGAAGAACAGACAGATGCACTATCAGATACACTTCAGTTTTTACCCTATGTCGGTAATCCAGCATTCAACAATCCCTGGCTTAGAGAGCATAAAGCAGTCATTTGTTAAATTATGTCCATTTGGGGGGTACTTTAATACTTTTAGTCCTAATTTCTCCATTACAGTGTTTCTTTTCCTTAACGCTTACATATTTCTTGTCATCGTTAATGCTATTCTATCTTTACGTTTTGGCGTTAATTTCTGAAGGTACGTCTCCTTAAAAAAGGGGGGACATATATTGCCGGTGGTTTGTTCCTTTAATGGACTTTTAAAACCTATGCATTTACTTCTAGGTTTTTGCAAGCATTCAAGGCAAGTATTCTTGTATCTCCACAGCTCTCGCTACTCCCGGATTTGACTGTAAAAAGGTGTATTATAAATGAAGTTACATAACTTTTGCTGTAACTCCCCCTCCCCCTCCCCTCAAAATACGTTTCACAACCTCACAATCAACTGTTTTAATATCATTCTTGTCAATAATTTTAGCAGAAAACATTAAAATACGTGATATGTGATAGTCTATTATGGATGCATTACAGTATTTACGGACCTATTGTGTGATTTTAACTCTTCTACTATTAAGGCGGAGTTATAAACTTTATGTACTGAGAAATCATGTCAACGTAAAACTACTCTTAGGCCAAATCATTTTTAACTGTTTCTATTCTGTTTTTATTTTGGACATTGAGTTATGTTCTATCGATGTTTATCTTCGTGTTTTTGTTGTCACAATACATATTTCTTCGCTGTTTCTTCTCGGTACCACCTTGTTTCTCTTTGTTTCCTTCATTCTTCTTTAAAACCACAATTTGCTTGTTTGGTTGTTACCAATTTCTTTCTACGTTATGGTTCATATCTAACCAAACAATCATAATAACACCAAAGTTTAAGCCTGTTTACTGCTATTTTGGACTGGCTATATTTTCAATTGGCTTTATGTCTACATGCTTATTCACTGCAGCCATTTGCTATGTTTGGTGGCCAATGACAACATAGATTCTGTCATAAGTATTCCAAACATGGAAGTAGCCTCGATTGCATGATTGTTTGTAATTATTATGTAATACATGTATGATCAATCATTTAATGAACAGTCACCATGTGAGCAACAAACTGCCCCCCTCCCCCCTCTCTCTCCCTTTATCGATGCGGCTAATCATAACAGTTCCTAATTAAGTAGACTCTATGCCTTACATTAAATTTTTTTTTCACCCATTCGAACAATTTGGTCCCCTATTTCAACTGTTCTTAATCAATTGACCAAAGCCGAGGGAGATAATATTGGAATACGTTACCTTTATAATACCAGAAGTTTTTTGAACTGTTAGAATCTTTAATATGATAATCGTATTATCATAACATTAAGCATTTTATCATGTGGGAGTGTTTCCCTGTGATGAAAAATATCCACTATTATACTGTACATTCTTACCTTTGTAAAAATACTTGGAAAGGCTCCACTACTCAAATTTTTGTAATACCTCCATAGTTTTATGAAATAAAATTTCTTGAGAATTTCTTAATCTAGATGAATAGGGAAAGTGCTCAGAAACAACAGAAATACGTTTGCACCTGACAGCGGTGCCAAATAGAGTTTCGGGATGTTAAAATCACGTGAATAATCGAAGTTGGCCTGGAAAATCAAATTAATGTTTGCTCTGGGTTACTTAATGCCGTTATTGACCTTGGTCGGAAGTCAACGATATATTGGAAATATGAGAAACAGTTTGAGTCAGCAAAGCTATTTTGTTATAAATGGAATACCTCAAAAATTGAACTGATCCAGCAACTTCAAGAAAAAAGTAGAAAATATATCATTGCACACTTTTTTTGCTGACAAGATCAAGTACTGGAGTTTTTAACTTCTTAGGGCCTAAGTACTATCTCTTACGAACTACTTTCTTTGAAAAAGGAGTTTACTCTAGTTATTTTCAAGGAGCGAAATAGGCCAGTGTATAGCAGTAAAGTGACCCTTTGATCGGAGGATGGGTTTTTTGAGGAAACGCAAATGAGCAACCTGATGTATCCACGTGTTCAATCAATTCATCCCTTTGGCACCTGCCACGCTTTTGTTATCACTTCAATCAAGCGTATCCTTCATATTTTGAAGAACTCTTTAACACATTGATCAGGTTGGCCGAAAAAGATCAAGCCTTTTTGATTTCGTCCTTCAACAATTATTCAAGTCTACTTGATTGTGATAGAATTCAACGAGATACCAAATGTAAGATACTGCGTTCGTTAACCAATTTTGAACTCGCTTAGGTTTACAAATAGGACTGTAGGAAAGAAAAGCAACCTGCAAAATGGCGACATCACGGACATATCTACTTTTCTTTGCTTTTATTTGTGCCATGAAAGTATCTTCTTCCCGTCATATCCAGTTCTATCTAAATGGCTACGAGTGCTTTTTTCAGGAGTTGAAAGCTGGAAATACTGCCTCGATAGAATATGCGCCTATCAGTGGATCGAAACCGCACGTGGATTGCACCTTAGAAGACCCCAACAAGAACGTTTTTTATCGCCAGCAATTTCGAGAATACGACCTGTTCCGATTCTTGGTGAATATGACTGGGATATACCGTGTATGTTTTAGCAATATCTACGATTTTTCGATGTACAATAACATCATTTACCTCGATTGGGTTACTGGGGACAATGATGGGAAAATGGCTAGTTTAAAAGGCACTGCACAGCACACAGCTTTGACCCAACTGGAAACATCAATGGTTAACATTTTCGACGCTATGAGGATTATTGAACTTTACCAGAATCAACATCGCATTCGTGAAGCAAATAGCAATTTAGCTGCTCAGAGTTTAAACGATAAAGTTTTATGGTGGAGTGTTGGACAAACCATGATCTTTGTGACTGTTGGAGTCGTACAAGTCTATATTTTGAGAAGATTTTTTGCCATGAAGAAGGAGGAAATTTAAGACAAATAATTAAATTTATGTTGATGAAATTTTTCATAGCTATGTGTGAATACTCAGGAATTAAACAGGATGGCAAAACAATAAAGATTCTAAAACTTCACAGGTTCTGTTTTTCTTTTTCTTTGCTAAATCTGTTTGACAATGATCGTCTACAACAGGTTGACAAGTAAACAATGGACTTAGACATGCAATTAGGACTTACATGTGCTCTCTCTGGTACTTGACGCAATGGCAAGCATTTCCAGGTAATAAGAATCAAGTCTTATACTTGATTGAAAGCATCGATTCTAAAACACATCGCTTCCTTTAGCTACTGACATAGCATTTTATCTAACTAAGTTGCGATCAGATTGTTAATGATCTGACACAGAATTTGTTAAAAATACGAGTTAATAAAATCCATATAGGGTCTAAGATATGCGTCTGTATAAACAGATAGACTTTGTATCATAATAGGGAAGTCATAATAATCGTTTTAAAAATATAAGTACGGTGCGCTTATTCAGCTGCACTGATCATACGTAGAAACCAATGGATAAGTATCTCGTTTTCAAGTAGAGGTACAATAAACTTATTCAGCTATCTATTCTTACGGGGGCCGTGAAATAGGTACCAGCAATACTGAAAGGAGCTAATAACTGACCATGGATAATTGAGCGCTTAAACCTTTACAGAAGTGACATTTATGTACGTAGCTATTGAGTTAGTTATCTCACCAGCTAGTTAGTGTACCAGCTAGCTAGTCTGCAAGCTATTTTGGCAACAATTAACTTGTTGTCCCTGGATTTAATTAAGTCTCTGAAACTTGTCATTGCTGTTCATAGTTTATACTTTGTTTCCTTACCACGTTTGCTGCCACTATTACTCTAGTTAACACTATTACCACCCTCACCGTTGTCACACTTTTCAGGATAACAACAAATGTTAACTTATGACAATTTTGAAAGATTACTCTCACTATCTACACATTTCCTGCTCTTATTATTGCTATTTCTACGTTTATCTTCAGACTTTTCACGTATTTTGCAACAAGGAACATAGAAGAATTGTCACTATTATCCTTATTGTCACTCTTGTTCAAACGTTTGTAGATACGTTTAGCAATACGTTTCAGTAACTGTACAGAGAATGTTTAAGGGATTCCCTATAGCAAGACTTTTATCTTCACAGCAACTAACGTCAGTAAAGTCTTTGTCATTCCCCATTTTACGTAAAACATAAAACGTAGTTTTAAAGGAAACAAACATTCTGTCCTGAGCGGTACAGTGGATAGAGTGTTGCTGAAATAAAGAACATAGTACTTGTATCGAGGTACTCAAATCGAAAATTATCATATCGTCAAAAGGGCTTAAAAACAGTTATTTAACAAGGCAGTTTGCAACTTCGTATAGAATATGCTAAGTAAGATGAAGTAACCAAAAAGAATAACTTATTAAAATGAAAACAAAATATGGACAGGAGAAGTTTATGCGAAATCAGTTTGTGCAAGTGTCTAGTTAATGACGCAAGTTGACGTATTTAATACTATCAGGAAGGTGTCGATGTTCTTTCTTCTACCTATATATTAAAGAAGAGTTCTTTCTTATTTTTATGGCTCAGATTTATGTGTAGTGAACAACCCTCCTAAATAACATTGTAAAAACAATGGGTGGTCTCTCAACCCTTTTATCCGACCTATAGATAATCCTTGTCTTTTATCGTTCACTCTTTAACAAAACTGTAAGGTAAAAAGATTCCATCATATTAATTAGAGCAGACATCTGCAGCAGAAGAAGAAACAGCAATTGCAGCAGAAGAAGAAACTCGATTTATGCTACACACCTAAATGCAAAGCGTTTCTAATAGGTTAGCAATTGCCTTCGCCTGATTGTCACTTTCTGTCCTGAAGCTCACAAGCATGATCAACTTATGTACAAATTGTTATATCTCTAATTTCACAATCATAATAAACTTAAAGTTTTTCCCACGTAAGTTATGTAAACCTATGGCATAATTACAAACCATAAAGTTGCTACATTACATGAATTTTGGACACTATTGCGTCATCGATGGTTGCCTAGGTAACAATCCATATCACCTCATCTTTCGTTTTGAAAAACCGAAGGCTTCTTTATTGTTTCCAACTTTCATATTCTCGTTGTGGACGGCACGCACAGTCGTTGTTTTAAAATCCTACTGATTTCAGAATGTGTGGTAGATCCCTTTGTTTAAGCACAGCCCTCTGGCAGATAATCTTACCTCCTCATGTTTCTATGAATGACTGCGGTCATAAATATTTACTGACAAATGCCTCAAGAGGAACAGAGACATGCCAGAGAGATCATTTTGGCATTCATTTTAAAATAATGACCAGGAGGGGCGAAGCATTAACCAGGAGTAAATTTTGGTTGCGGTTTGTACTCGATGTAAACTGAGGAAAGGTGGGTATAACTTGAATAAACAAAAGAGCTGCTTTTTGGAGGGAGGTTGGGAATGTTGAGATGGATCTTTACATCGGTTCCAATGTAATTGTACTGAGCTTTCGCATTTAATTATAAGACCAAATATTTTATAACGGTAATATAAAGATTTGAATTTTGGTGAACTTATAAATGCTAGAA
>JAAAKM020000498.1:1265986-1276931 GCA_010016025.2 Alatinidae sp. Z8VKAUB7J3
ACTTAAGGTTCAAACAATGACTTTTTATTGCTCTGCAACGCCGTTGAAGCCTCTCAGTCTCCCATTCTGTTAAGTCACAAATACCTTCCACAACCATTTACGTGGCTTCTTACAAACCTTACAAAGTTTACAAACCTTTGAAACAAAATTTGATAGATGAAAAGATTAGCGAGCTAAAGCTAATTGATTATAGGTCATGTCTTGTGTGAAGTCTCGCATTTCTGCGCTTAGAAGCCTTGGTTCCGCCTGCACAATGACCTAGGCGACTCCTGCATTCTTAAAGAAATACCTTCAACCATGCACAGTCAAGATGAATCAAACAAACACTAGATGTTCTCATGCAGCGATTGAGAGAATGTAATGTTAAAGATACTGCTAGTGCTATTTTTGTGACGATAAAGTCCAAATCTAAAGGAAGGCGTTTTATGAATGCCCAAGTTTGGATAAGAATTCACATTTCTACCCAGTCTGATCTCAATACAGAATTTGCTATGGCTGTAACGCTTACAGTGTGTACTTAATTCGCTTCCATAGAGATAAATGAAGCAAATACTTGCAATGCACATCGTTCATGTATTCAGAATCCTTGTTGCCACGGTTTCCTCGGGCAATAACTTATTTTTCTCGTCTTCACCTAAGCATCAATCTTCTTTCAATTTCGTCTCTTGTTAATAATAATAATGTACATGGAAACTTGCCCTCGACGACGCTCAAAGCGTTTCTATCTAGGTTTTCCAAAGACGAAGATAATGAAGTGCAAATGAATGGGCCGTCATGAACAATTAATTCTGAATTTCTCGTAGTTTCAAGGACTTCTACATAAGGTACCTTAGTGGACCGTCTTCCTTCCATCCAATGTTACTGTTTGAAAGAGAAAACTCAACATTATCCGTTAACGTATCTTTACCGTATATATTGTGAAGTTTGGATGTGATTTACAGTATGTAATCAAAGCCTTGGCATAGTTTTCCCTTCGGTTTTAAGTTATCATCCCTGCCTCTGAAAATATCATACGAGCTGGTATTAGGCGAACGGAAAGCTGTTTTCAAATTATCCAATCAAGAGGGTCCATTTCTCGCCTGGTGCCTAGTCTTTCTGAAAGGGCCTCGACACGAGGCGGGAAAGCCGTCCAATTTGATTGGTTAAAGATAAGTGGAAACCGAAATTCTATTCATACGAGCTCATTGTGGCTTACTTGTCGACGAAGACAGGTCATTCTCTTCAAAGCAAGTCATGAAGAAGGGATAACCTCTGGAGCAAATTTTACTTCGGACCCAAGCAAGATTAAAGTGCGCAAGGAGGTAACACGGATTAAACAATGGTAACGCAGATCTTCATATTTTTTCATGCAGCGAGAAAGCATTTTGTAAAACCAAATGGAGACGGTATAAAAATCGACGTTCACAAGAGATCTACTTGTTTTGACCTGAGCACTTCCATCTCATTCGAAGCTGTTTCTTACTTTGACTGATGGCTGCGTGGCTGGCAGTACAACTTAGACGATATTTCCTTTAATAACTTGATGGTACACCTCAAAGCTGACATTCCAAATGACGAGGAAACGGGGGCCAGTGCGTATGCTTGTCTACGACGAAGAAAATCACAATTGTATGGACGACGAAGAAAGTAAAGAATGGTGTTTGCTTTATACCTTGTTAAAAATTTATTTGGACTGATATCTTTGGGTATGTTTGAGATTTATATACTATATCACTAGGTATAGGTCCTTAACACACCCCGTATTCGATACAGTTGAACATTGAAACCGATTGGTTCTTTGCGTCGAGATAGGTATGTAATTGGATACGGACGTCATGGAATACTTGTCATCGGGCGCTTGTTTCTCCGTTTTACAGGCAGTTAACGTGTCCCCCTTACTGCGATTGTGACTATGTAACAAATTTGTAAGATTGAAATTGGATTATCTTAGGTTTATTGATTTGTTATTAGTTATTTTATATTGTCCGTTTAAACGGATACTGTAAATCTACTTTCAGAGATATTAATTTTTTCTCCCGTGTTGGGAGCAGGTTGTGCTGGCTAAAAGCATTTCTTGCGCCTAAAAAATGCAAGGTAGGTTAGGCGTTTACAATTCCTTTTTGATTATTCAGACCTTTCCTCTCTCTCAAGCTCGTGTGTCCATTTGATTTTTTCTTCCACTTATTTTTACATCATAGCATTACGCTTTGCAAAGCATCAATGTCGTGTACGAATTAGATTTTTCCCTTTCGGCAAACTGTTGATATTTGAAGCAACCTACAATTTATATTTTACCTTGCATTCGACCTCTGCAGGATACATCAAATTTGTTCTGAATGAAAATTAATGCAAATCCCATGTTTCGGCTGTAACTTGATAATACACGACAATGATGTTGCATATGTTTGCATCTGAAATGGCTAAAAGTTTAGTACGCTGCTAGTTTGTAAGCGCAAATAATGAATTGATAGCAATAGCGAAATATCAATCTCTATTTGGTTGTGAAAGGAAATATCAAAATTAGTAATAGCACAGGCGCTGGGAAGATAGCAGGGCAGAAGTCAGACGTAAGTAGGCTGCGTAGTATAATATAGGTGGAAGGTAGTAAGCTGGTATATTTTGTGTAGGTAGGTAGGTAGGAGGTCGTACGCAAGAGAAGTAGGGATGTGATGGTAGCATCAGGTGGTCAGGTTGTGTCATGAGCATTATGAAGGGGTAGACTTGCCTAGTTAGACTAGTTTTTGATTAGAGTTGTTGGCTAAGCTAAGTTGAGGTAGAAGAAGGCAGGTGAGGCAAAGTGGTAGTTAGCACGTAGCTGTAGTGGGATTAAGTGGTAGGAGGCAGTGGATGGAGTAGTGGGCAGTGTATAGTGGAAGTAAGGTAGGTGGACAAAGTGGTAGGCTAGGTGTTTGTGGACAGGTGGGCGAGTTGTAGGTGGTTGTTGCAGGGTAAGTTTGTAGTTATTGCTAGGTAAGGATAGTGGTAGGGTAGGTCGTTGTAGGCAGGTGGGGTTAGTGCTAGTTAGTTGTAGCAGGATAGGGTAGTTGTAGTAGGATAGGTAGGTAGAAGTAGGCAGGTAGGGGTAGTGTTAGATAGTTGTAGCAGGGTAGGTAGGTGGGATTAGTGGTAGGAAGTAGTAGCAATGTAGAGAAGTTGTAGTAGGATAGGTAGGTAGAAACAGGCAGGTAGGGATAGTGTTAGATAGTTGTAGCAAGGTAGGTAGAAGTAGGCAGATTGTCTAGTAGTAGTAGTAGCTGGTGGGGATAGTAGTAGGATAAGTAGGTAATTATAGCCAGGTAAGGATAGTGGTAGGATAGACCGTTGTAGGCAGGTGGGGTTAGTGGTAGGTAGTTGTAGCATGGTAGGTAGGTAGTAGGTAGGCAGGTGGGGGTAGTGGTAGGTAGTTGTAGTAGGATAGGTAGGTATAAGTAGGCAGGTAGGTATAGAGTTAGATAGTTGTAGTAGGGTAGGTAGGTAAATGTAGGCAGGTGGGATAGTGGTAGGTAGTTGTAGTAGGGTAGGCAGGTAGTGGTAGTTAGTTGTAGCAGGATAGGTAGGTAGACGTAGGCAGGTAGGGGTAGTGTTAGATAGTTGTAGGTAGGTAGGTAGTTGTAGCAGGGTAGGTAGGTAATATCGATTATTATTACACAGCTTGTGTTATTGTTATTCAGCGAAAAACAAAGTGATTGTCAGTGTAGTTGGAATCTATATTTGAAATAGACAGACTGTCACTTGCTATCTCGAAACAGTTCTTTCCCCATTCTTATTGCGGAAATATTGATAACTTCGCAGGAGAGTCTATCTTTCTTACTCTTTGTTCTTAGTATACGAAACGCATCTGGCTGTTTTACGCTACACAAACCTGCAAAACCTCAATCTACGTAGCATGACCAGCCTCTATACCTGCTGAAAACAATCGCTTGTATTAAGCAAAGAAAGTTTCCATGTCCTCTCTGCAACTGTTGCTTCTGTGACAATCGGCGTCACTGAGCTTTCGAGCATAGCAAGATAGCACGATAAAAAATATACCTACTTTAATGCATTGATACGTCTGTCTAATCTAATGGAGAGGTCCACCTAAGATAAAAAGCAGATAGGACTACTCGAGTTTTCTGTGAGTAAATCGCCTTCTAGTACCTACGATTGATGGTCTGAATGATCATCTGGCACACTTGGATACTGACTGGAAAGCCATTCAACAGACTAACCCATTCAGTCTAAACGTATATGATCCCTGCTAACTCTGTGGTCTGATTTCTTGGAAAGCCTTATTCCCAGTCAGCGATTGATTGATATTTGTGAACAAACAGTGCTTTGTTGTTAGAGTGACTGGAGTTTGCCGTACGCAGAGCTTCTAATCGTAGTGAACAAATTCCAATGAACTCCCGATTGTAAAACTTAAAATGCGTAAAGGGAGCATGTATGAAAATTTGGCTTGAGATGTGAACAGTCTGATAAATGTTTAGAAATTCTTAATTTAGTAGACCCAATTTTCTTCCAGGAAACAAGACGTAGGCGGCTATTCCTTCACGAGAAATTATCAAAACATGTAATGTTCTTTTTACCCACTAAAGCAGTAGTATAGCATGAAATGAAGTAATTAAGAAAATTTGAAGTGAAATAAGAAATGAAGTAATTAACATATATAACAAACTAACTCATAGGAAAATCATCAAATCACTAAGTTATAAAATAATGAAACAAAAAGGATTAAATTTCCCGCCTTCTGTACTGTTGGAATTTCCGGTCCTACCTTTAAATTCTTTCTTTCAACCAAAATCGCATAAAAACCCCATAAGACCATCGTATTATGCTCGGGAGTGAATTCTTAACTTACTTTATTATTCATTACAATCTAAGCGATGAAAGATATATACTACATCGTTTTTAGCTTTTGGGCAATGACTTGTCCCAAATTCTCCCAATTATTTGTACATTCCAATTATGCTATGAAACAAAAATGTTCATACGCAACAGTCCTTCCTGTTTCAGGAAAAGCAAAAAGAGACACACATGGCAATAAAAGTACGAAATCTTTTAGTACAGATCTTAAAGACGTTATTTTAAAAGTAGGACGAGCGAATGACAAATATCGGTATTTTTCTCTTATCAGAATCCCTAATTGAAACTGTCGTTGCCAACCCTGTTAAAGGACTCCCTCTACTTTTTGCAAAATGATGTTTTCTCTGGCAAATAAAAAACAAAAACACTGAAAAAAGAGGGTAGATAAAAAGATACCTTTGTTAAATCATAACATGAAAAGGTTGAAAACCGTTTCCGATTATCGATTGGAAGAAAAACCAAAACCTTTCATTAAAACTGCATCTTCTCCCGCGATACATTTGACTTTATACCGTCGCCTCTGTACAACGGTGAGTATTGCTGTATATACAATGGCATTCGCAGAGTTGGGTGAATAGGAATACCAAAATCTCTAAGAACTGGTGCATTTGTTCCCCAAGTGCTCGTTGTGGTTGCGCCATAGGTTCAGGGCTAAAATAGCATAGCACGCTCGTGTTTGTCAAACAAACTATTAAAGCACTACAGGACTTGCCAGTAATATTATTTTACACAAGAAATAAAGTCTTCACCTTGTTGTACGTCTTGTATTGTATTCTCAGAGCATTCAACATACCACAACATAAACGCCCATATGCTAAAATAGTCTGTAATTAAAGTAAAAAATTCATTTAGTAGCAGAGGAACATCGCGAATTCATTTATGTCTTCGGGCATATTTATTAACAGATTTTAACAGGATAAAGTTCAATTTTCATGCCCTTGAGATGGCTTCTTGTTTTGCAGTTAAGGCGTGCGTTACAATTAGTATTTTACTGCAGTCGATTGGTCTTCTTGCTATCCACTTTTAATATGGTAATATGATATGCTGAAGATAAAGCACAAAAAGGTAAATTAGGCTAAAGTGAACGGCTTTCTGTTGGCGATTTACCCATTAGCTGCCTTACATTAATATTTACCAAGGGTTGGCCTTAAAAGTGCAGGAGCAAATAATATATGTAACTCGAACTCGTTCTGTTTAATTTATTAAGAAATGACATAATTCCTACTATTTTAAAGGATATCTCCGGAAAGGAATGGTGGCACGAGTGCATTATATTATTCAAAATGAACGTCAAGAAGATCCGATCTGTTTGAGTTGATTGAGAAGTGCTTTTACAATGATTTCCGTTCATCAATAGGATATCACCGGGCAGGAACCCTAAATAGGACAGTTTTGTATCCTACTTCTCTTGAACCTTGTTGAATACTGACCAATAATTGGAGTTGTGGCAAAATTCAGCTCTCCTCAAATCAAGTAATATTTGCTCGCCGGATCTACCTACAGCGCTGCTCTTAAGTGCTTGCTCATGAATAAGAGAGAAAGCTCTATAAAAATGCCGCAAAACATAGATCGGTTTGAAATTCCTTATATATACATTAAAGGGAGTTGGCTTTAATATCTTGAAAAAATAGTTTAAAGGATTAGGATTGGTGGCCGTTATAGAAGGGCTAAAACATTAGGCAGAGTTGACTTCATTCAGAAATCTTCGGTAGTACCACAGTTCTGATAATTCCCGTTAACTACGAGGCCTGGGGAGACTTCTCAGGCGACACACTATGACGTCAAATCTTAGTGTAGGCTCTTCTCTTCTACGTGCGGAAATCTTACCAAGAGTGTCTCCTACAGTCCGTTCGAAATATTTCAAGTAACGTGACCTTGGCGCCTTCATAAATATCCCTTACATTTAACAAGTGTTCTGTAAAAAAGTAAAATGGTCTGGCTACGACCCTAATGCCATATACCACAGATCTCAGAGATGAACAAATCGTACATACAAAACACTGCAAAGGGTGGTAGCGGAACAAGATAAGAATTATGTATCATTTTCCAGCAACCCAGTGTCATTTAAGATATATGTAGCCATCCAAACGACTAGCAGGCTGTTACTTCCTCGTATCCCTGTTACCTATGCCTATGTGGTAGGGTCACATGATTTGGAAGGCCATGCTGCTGACGGTATTGAAACATTTCTCAACATATGTGGGCACTGGCCTTTGATTCAATGCTAGGTATAAAGTAAAACCTCGTTACCTGATAATCTCCCGCCATCTCAAAACCCTCGGAGCACAAGAACTCGAGGTAAAAATTGTCTGTCTAGTACCACGGTCTAATCTCCTTGTCACATGAGAATATAAGTCTCATTTAATACAATCCTATAATGTTATAAATCTTCTTAATATCTATTCATAACCAATGAAAGATATACGATTCCGACTAGTCAGAAACATGAGACGTTTATTAAAGAGTCATCTCTAATCTTTACTATCATTTTTTCTTCTCTACGGCATCAAAGGTACCACAAATTCCTATAGTTGTCATATAATAATAGCTTTAGGCCACATAAAGTGCATCGCAAATAATTATAGCACAATGTTCCCATAGCAGGAATACTAGTATGTCACTTTCTCTCACAAGACTGTGTTTTGCGTTGGGCTGTATTTAGTGCCAGTTGGAATATGAAGTCATCTTCGTCACCCTGAACAAGGTAATTTACTAATATACTTTTTCTGGTAGTTAGATATTATCATTGTAGTTTATTGCCAAGAACCTAAATAAGGCTAATACAGACAGTTACGCTGGTGAGACAAGCTGTTATGGAACCCTGTAATAATTAGCTGATTTTTTAAACCAAGTTGTTCATCAGGCCCTTCCACAACGGAAGCAGGTTGACGAATGGTCGAATCCTGCGAAATATAAACAGTTCTTCTACCTGATGCACAAGATCTGCAAGCGATGACCTATTCATGATGTAGGCCTGGGTCCTGTAATGTAACCTATACTCTTCCTCTGCAGTCTGTCAGTCTTTAGGGTCAACGAACTAACAATATGTTTTAGGTTAGGCAGCTTTATGTCTTTTTCACCTCTTCCCTCAAAGCTAAAATTGTAAGAAGTCCCTGTGCCATCGGATAGAATGTCTTAAACTTGACTTTTTATCAGAAACATGCAAAATATACGTATAGCAAACGTTAGTTCCCGTACGTCCGTTGGATAACTGTAATTTGTAACTTTGGGGATCGTCAAGGATATCGCAATACGCTGTTATCTTGATATAGTTAACGCTGTGTCCACCGCTGTCGTAGTTTTGATTGTGGCACTTCACAGGATTTGGAAAAACCTAAAGCTACCGATTTCTCAACCGTTGGGAAATGCACTTCAAGTATTCGAGTTGAGATTATCAAACTATCCAGATGAGGTAGAGTTTATGAGATTAAGCAGTTCAAGGGTGAGTCGGAGATAGATCGTCTGCATAGATAGCATGAGGAAGGCAAGTCTTTAACTTACGCCATAGTCAACGGAAGAACATGCAACATAT
Organism: Alatinidae sp. Z8VKAUB7J3; assembly: GCA_010016025.2. NCBI lineage: Eukaryota > Metazoa > Cnidaria > Cubozoa > Carybdeida > Alatinidae > Alatinidae sp. Z8VKAUB7J3. Next base: position 1,274,340 of record JAAAKM020000498.1, read on the forward strand.
CAATACAGTTCAATATTAAAGTAGATCTTTAAGCACCAGATCAAGGTGTGCATTCAAGTAAGGGTAACAAGGTAGCACACAGGTCTTCATTTGTTTTACGCCACGCGTTTCTGACTGTGTTCAGTACACGTCTTTTTTCAAGAACTCCAGAAATCCAGAGATCTATGACTGGAAAAGCCATCGAGAAAAACCATGTAAACATATAAGTGCTCCCGTTTGGAGTTTTAGTATTTCCTTAAGCAATTTTTGTAAATATATCTGGAAGGCTTTGATTGCACTTCTGAAACTCTAACAATAAAATAATTTTCCCTGGGCGCCAGATAAAAATGGAATTTAAATTTACACTTAGACATCTTCTAAGAAAATTTCAGTATATCGTAGATACATATGGACGTTTCACGAAAACAAAAACTGTGTTAATGATTGCTCCTCCCTATTTGGACGGTTATTTCCAAAACACAGCTTGATGTAAATAGTAGTCGTTCCTGTTTCGATCTTATCATGACGATTGGACCCCGACGAGGTGAAATAAGGTTGTAGGTTCAACAATGTCTTTTGTTTGTGTAGTGCAGCGTCTTGACATGAAGGCATACTTAAATACCTTCAGTCGTATTTTAACTTGAATCTAGTTACAATATATTAAAAATCGACAAGCTAAAGCATCTAAATTCTCACAACACAGACCTATAATCCAAATCCCTCAGCGTATATATGTCTTGGAAAGTTGAAAACTTATCTCATATATATGTTAGCTTATGCAGTAAGAATAAGATTGATTAGCAACTACCTGACACTTTACGCTAGAACTTTGTCTATCGTTTTATCTCTATAATGAAGTTACAGTTGTATCTAATCTAATGTTTTTGTTGAATCAGGTAAAAAGCCACAAGTAAATTCACCAAATACAAAGATAAAGTGTTACAAATTGATACTTTTGCACGATAGTAAAGGCATTGTCAAGTAAAATATATGTATAAGTTATTCAGATAAATTGTTCATCATATGAATTTTAAAATATGCACCTTCCTCGTTGTAGAGGTGCCGTCACACCACCCGCTCTACATGTACGACCTGCCATGGCGCCTTTAAACGGAAAGTAGATACTAGTTGTATTGTGCGACATTTACTTTTTCTGGTGAAGAAATGCTCGTAGTGTTAATTATTAAAGATAAAATCTAATCGTTTCTTCTAGTATTTGATAAGACAATACTGTAGATTTTTAATGCGGACTTAGGACAAGGCTGTAAGCAGGACCATACGCAAGCACAGGCTAAAATTTAATAATCTCTACAGGGGAGATTTATCTACAAAATGGATAATTTTATGGTTCATGAAATAAAATAGAATAGGAGGTAAGGATCTCAGTTATAGAATCAACAAATTCGCAAAGTTGCTTAAGGAGGCCGTCACGGGTATCCTTTATATAAGCTGTGTTGAAGCCTGAAATGTCTTTGTTGCTGGTCTTCGAAACAGATTTTTTAATTCGTCGTTCCTGGCTGACTGCACCTGGCGGGCAAATTCTTCCGCCAGCACTGCTGGACCACTTTCATTACCACTTCAAGATTAAGACTAACGGGTGGATTGTGGAGATGGTAATTGTGATGCTTCTGCTGATGTTGTTAATGATGATGATGATGATGATGATGATAATGTTGATGGTGATGGTGATCATCACAAAGACCAAGTTAATTTGAGGATGATGACGATGAGGATGATGATAATGATGACAATGACCATGTTGCATATGACGATGATAACTGTAAAGATGATAATGATAATGATGGTGATGATGATGATGACGTCGACAGTATTGAGAATAAAGATGATAAACGGTATTCTAGAAATAGAATAGAAAGAACGTTTCTTGTAAACGGGTGTATATTCTTTAGTTTCGCTTTCATTTTGTAGGTAAACAAATTAGTTTCTAAAGAGAAAATGTCTCAACAACTAAAAACGGTCGGAGGACCACTTAATGGAAAGGTGGTATTGGTGGTAGCAGCGGTGCCAGTGGTAATCACCAAAGTTGATAAACCTGGAATCATTAAGTATACAAATCGATTTCGTTAAACAATAAATCCAGGTAGAAAATCAATACTATCTCGTCAAGGATATTTTAACATTGACTATTTGACATGAAAATCTAAACAATACAGTTAACCAAATAGAAGATGTTGCCCTCAATTCTCCTATATAATCAAGACAATGAATTCCATTTTTGGTCTTCAGCTGGAGTTCAAAGCCCAGATATTTCTCATCGTTTGTCTTCTAATTCCGCTTCAAACAAGTACCTTATATATTATAGATGTCCTTTTTAGATTTGACGTATCTAGAATCTCACAGTAGGAACTTAATTGTACTCTTAATAAACATTCTGGTTGCTGTATTTCGATTGAATGACTTATAATTGCATCGTTCGTTGAACCTCAATAACGTTGCTGACGATGCTGTTGTCTTGAGGCTTTGTCTTATATACAAGATGATAAAAGCAGGCCGACTTCGTCAACAAAACAATCCTTCATTGAATCTTATACCTTTAAGGAGTTTGTTTTTAAAGTGTACATTTAGTTAGCAGATATGGGAAAGTAGGTGCAT
>JAAAKM020000498.1:1285929-1355753 GCA_010016025.2 Alatinidae sp. Z8VKAUB7J3
ACTCGCATGTTTGTATTTCAATGAAAAGAGAGAGAGCTTCGTCAATGAATACATGCCCTGTCACTGCAGCTTTATCGTACAATTTTGCATTGCTGACAGAGAAAAGAGCCAGTTAAACAGTATATAGAAAGTAGTAGGCATACCAGCTATACAAGCAAGTTGTCGCTCACAAATACTTTCAGAATGGAAAAATAAAGAAAAAGAATAAAATAGTAACATAGAATCCAAGAACTATTTTAGGTGTAGGCAAGACAATTAAAAAGTATAGTGTAGGACATTAAGCGTACTTCTTCTAATTAGCATGCAGTGTAAGAAGCACGAAGGATTCAAGATACCGTTCTAAGAATTACGCGGGATCACATTTTGGAGGAATTTTGCTTTGAAGGCTCTTCTTGTTTAACATTTTGGGTTATTCCGATCGCTTTAAAATTCTTTTATTTTGTCATTATTTTAACAATTTTATTATAATTATAATATAACCAGTTTAAGGTAAAGAGCGTAGCTGTTTCGGAAAACATTGTAGGCCTACATTTATGGTAAACATTACGTTGTGGCAGTATGCCCCATCACCTCAATTTCTGACTACAATAGGGTTACAAAAAATATAGTTACCAAGTTGGTTGTATGGTAGGGTGGGATATGGGACAGGAGTTCGGATAGAAAGACGGGCTTGGAGTAGGAAAATAAGTAGTCAAAAGTAGAGGTAGAAGAACTTACCATCTTAAGGTATTGTTAACCCATAAATTTGGTTCAAAACTGCCAGATTCTCGAAAGGCGGTGGTCGAACAGACGATTGGCGGAAGATTATTATCATCATCAGCCATAAACGGAATTATACAGCTATTAATAAAACAATAGGTCGAATTAAGTACTTATAATCGGATTACCTCAATTTACATAAAATAACAGGGAGCCAAACTGTTTTTACTTCAAGATCAACCAACGCCAGAGTTGTGTAGACCAGGCTACCTTAACGGTATGGTAGTATCTTAACGTTTCAATAGCAAAATCGCGAACCTTTTAAGGTAGCCTCACTTTCGAATCGATGAATCTTCTAACTGAATGTTTATTTGGGCATTCCTCCAGGTCTCTGTGGGGCTGTGGAGTTAACGGTACACCCAAGGTATTTGGAGTAATCTGTTGATGATCAAAACGTAAACAAATGACTTCGACAGCCTGGAGTGTTAGAACTGAATGCTGAGGACATGCTAACGTATTTCAAAATAGCGATTTTGCTAATTTAGAAAGAGCAGCATCACTCCACTGGACAGTGCACCTCCTTATTTTTGACTGTTTTAGAAGATGCTTTTTAGGCAAGATAGCTAGAAGCACATGTTCTTCAACGCTTCAGCTATCCTTTAAAGGCACGTTTAGTTTGACAGAGCGAAGCCGTACCGAGTTCCACGTAATCCACATAAGTTGCCCATTCGCTCCTACGTGGAAACCGCTTATGAAGGAGTTTTAAGTTATCTTGTTGTATATTTGACGTTGTTAGAACCCCTTGAATTTTATCGTCATCCACAGCGGATGTCCTTAGGTCCACCTGGGGATCATTGCAGCCAATCTCCTTGTTGCGAAGGCTTCATCATCGCTACCCCCTCTTAAGGTATAAAGATGCGAGCCCTGGGTGTTTTACAACAAGATCCGAATTTCTTACAATAACATTCATTCGCAGTCTATCGCTCTGTATTTTTAAGAAGGATAGAAAGATAACTGAAGGTATTACGTGGATAAGAAGCATTGCTTTAGTAACAGTACGCTGAGACCATCATTAGCAAATTTTTCTTGTCGGGGTCATATGGTGCTTTCAAACATATTTTAGCAAGTACTCACGGAATTGAAGAGTCAACGGAAGGTCTGTTCTACGAAGGTTGACATTGTGAATTTCGTATTTTGACGCCTCTTTCTCAGAACGTCGGGGAAATTGCTCCTAGAAAGTAGGCAATTTATTAAATCAAAATTTAAAGAAGACAACATCGGTGGAAAGGTGTTATTATTTAGGAGTGCCAAGTCGACACAATTTAAAACTTTGAGCAATATGCGTGAGGATGTCACAAAATGAAATATAGAGGCCTTGATCCTTTACGCTGTGGCTGTAAACCTACTCTTAGAAGCTCTTTTTAATAACCCAAAGTTGTTAGAAGTGACAAGGAATAAATTAGAAAAGACGTTATTTGATGGACACATAAACCAAGTTACTTTCATGCATTCTAATAAAGGTTACATAATTAGGTACAAATAAGGGACGTTAATGCAAAACATTAGGTACAGTTGTATTATTAAGCCTCTAGGTGTCTGGCAAGATCTTAGCCCCATTTTAAAATGTTATTGCGGAGGTCAGTACTCCTCAGCTTATCTCAGTTACGTTTTACCAGTTAGATTTTTAGATGGGCCAATTGATGCCCAGGACATCCCTCCCCTATGCTTGCATTAGGCGTCTAGCATAGCTAATAACTACAAACGTGTGCAAGACTTCTCATTGGCAATGGAGTGCCTTGCTGAGTATGTTGTTACCACTATGAAACCAAGGTCGTTCTTGATTCATTTTTATTGCATATGCAGATGACTTTGGAACGTGACCAAAACCGTAATATATATACTGAGCGTGTTACTTCGTTTAAAGGGGAATACAAAAACAAGACAATAAATTTATTGTATCGGAAACGATTTCCACCCAACAGACAATAAATTTTCCTTCTGATTATTTTACCTGATGATAATTATTCTAACACTAATGGTCGCGTATTTTAGGTACACGACATTGATAAATAGAAAGGCGGAAATTAATAAAAGTTTGTAGTGTCTGAATTCGATGTATCACGCTTTACGCTAATGTCTTGATTCAGAAAGGTTTATGATCAAAATGCTAGAGAATGACATGGCACGAAATGTTACTGGCGGTGAATTGCCCTAAAAACAGAGCTGTTGTGATAAATTTTTAAATGGCCCTGTGATACAACTCCGTAATGTTTAACAGCGAAAGTACTTAGCGTTAATCAGCTTTCATCATCCGAGAAGGATTGTAATAGTATTTGAAGAGCTTGCTATTCTAAATTTATCTTTACTGTTGGTCTCCTTGGCTCCCCCATGATTATGATAATTTATTGACAAGTGACTTGGTCCCAGTCTTTTCTTCCTATCACCAATCAGGAATTATTGTTTGCTTTCATGCTATTCTTTCTTCACTGCACGTGATACGATGTCAGACCAGTGCCAAGAAACTGGTCTTCACTTAACTATGATGCATTAGTGTACTCGTCAAGACTTGAATATGAACTGAAAGTACAGATGGCTTTACGAGGCTGATAATGTAGACAGTGTTAAGGTTACATAGAAGCCAGTGAACAGCGATATTTCCCGGAAATAGTGAGATCTCAGTGACCTAAGGACAGTTATAGTCATCTTTCTTAAGGAAAGTACAGAACGAAACAAGAGCGTGTCACGACAAGAGGATCTTATGGTTGCTTTGCACCTCTTGTTATCCTCGTTGTGTGTTTATAGCTACCCCACCAGTCAGTCGACGTAGGACAGTCTCCTTTCCTGCGGGACTTCACTCGTCGTCATGAACCTCACAGCCCCCCTTGTGCACACAGTGTTAAGGATTGTTTGCTAAGAACTAATGGAATGCAGCCGTTGTCTCGTGCACGAAACCCAAGTACACTACTAGGATAACGAAACTGATGTCATCCTTAGAAAATGCCTTTCTATTTTTATTATACTTAAAAGTGATATAAATAGAGATAGGAAACGCCTTCCTCCCTTGCCCTTTTTGAAGTACTCAAGGCGGTGTTATTTCATTAAGATCGTCCATTTCCATAACAGATTAAATATTTCAAGCTTAATTGACACCATTTCTTGATGGTACTCGTGGCGTTATTGCCTGGTAACTGTCTACAAACAACCTAATATTTCATACTGTTAGTTTTATAAGCATATGTCAAATTCCACACATACATAGTTCCTTCCGAAGAATTCCTTCTGCTCCTGCTCGCTACTTGATACTTAAAATATGTCGCTAGTTGAGTATTGATGGCAGCATTCCGTGATAACCTGCAGGAAGTCTGGTGCAAAGTTCCAGTGTAATCACTGACCCTTTTCCTGCTGAAAAATGGCGTTACAAACCGTTCTCAAACTTTTAGAAAAAAAATAAGCCCAGACCAAAGCTTTGCAGGCCCAACGCTGTCACATGTAAGAAGGGATAAGAGGAGCCAATTGTCGTATCGTAAAATTAGTCTGTCTTTGAATCCGAGTATAGGAAAAAAAAATTAGTCTCATTTATTTTAAAATACCTATTGGAGTTTTATCTTTTGCAAATGTAGACGGCACTGTTTATCAGCGACCCACATCGAACGATCGACAAGCCTCTTTCCCACTTATATTTGGCATGGGAGATTTAAAGTATTTATTCTTGACAACAGCTATCTGCAGCCTTTCTCTCCACGCTGATACCTTTTTATATAAGAAATATTACTAGCGACCCCTTAGCGATTCCGAGCATCACAAAATACGCTAATCCTCATAATAAGTATTACCTAGGGCTTGACGAGGAATTTTAGAAATACGAATGGTTATTTATATTACTTTTGATGCTTCTATTTTGAGATGAGTCCCTGGTGAGCGGAAGCTGTCATTTTATGGTTTTCGATACTTAAGAGGTTATGGGCCCGTATAGTTTTGATGGTTTCTAGGGAGTTTGAATTAAAGAAGCGTAGGGATATTATGAATAACTGACGCTTCGTGTTAAAATCCTTTCACTTTATGTTCGAAAAGTAGAAGCAATCGATCCTGTAAAGAAGTAAAGCGCGTAGGACTATATGGCCAGTGAATCTCAATCCTCAGTAGACTGTAACTACCTATTTCAATTATGGTAACTCCGTAGCGTATTTTTCACCTTCTCTTGAAGTATCCGAACATTTCAAAAAGGTCACACTGCTTGTCAGAGGTCTTCAGGAGAGAGCGTTCAAAGGGCTTGGTTGTTGTCATGACAAGGAGAAAATAATGTTTTCATATTTTCCATATCTTGTCGAAAGGATTACGTTCCAAGCCGCCCGCAATACCAGTGTCGAGTTTCTGAAAACTGGAGCCCTTACTGTAAAGTTAAGTTAAAACAAAACTCCTTTTTACATTGCACAGACTAAAGTGTGACCCTTTATTGTGGGTTAGGTCGTGAAAACTGGATAACATATTATGATTTGCAATGGTTGGAAAGGAGGTTTGTTTCCGTAAAAGTTTTTAAACCAGTCGAACTACGGTATACACTCTCTAGATTAAACTTATAGGGTCAAATTTGAGCTAATCCGGATTCAAGAGTAACTCAGAATAACTTGTGAAAAGATTTACGAGTGTTTTTCTGAGGAATACTTGCGAATCTATTAGAGTCTTACGTAAAAAGCTATAGTTGGTAGGTTTTCTCTCACAGTTAGAAGTGACCTAGTGGCGTATTCGTATCAACGTTCAGCCCTTCATGTCGGAGTATTTACCTCCCCCGACGTTTGCTGAGCGATTTACACGCCTTTTTACTAGCATTTTAGTGACGTATGAATCATTATTTGTTTAAGATGAAACCTTTCTTTCACGATAATATGACGTAAGCATTAAATTTTGGATTGAGTTGTTCAAACGTGATTTTGATCGCATGTACTTGTGTCAGTTCATTTCATGCTTGGCTTTACCGTTCTCGAAAGTTTGCACTTGTAGTTTGCATGTCCACTCCCTTGCCCTTCCTCGACTTCACTGACGGATTCCGAAACGAAAACAAAAGGAAGTCCTTCGAATAGCAGGATAGCTTAGAACCGAGGGTATTCTAACTCCTACTGCTTTTGTTACGACTTAAGGTATTTGTTTCCTTCCTAAGAAGGTTCATACGGCAGTCGGAACTGACTTAACGTTCTTTGGACATGAACCGACAATGCTCGAGTTCCCATAATCTATATTTAAGCTGTCTATGATAATTTTCTTATATGAAAACATAGTAGGTGAGCCATGATAGTGACTCAATGCGAGAAGAATGGAGACGCCATTGTTTTCTGCTTAATACCGACTCAAAATATTTGGATAAGAATATCATGTTGTCTGTTCTGTACTAGTCATGTTCTTCATAAGTTAAAGTATCACATGCAATTTGGTTTTAGATTGAAAACTTGCCTGTTACGTGGAAATGGAGTCCAGCATTCGCCTTATCGCTGCTGTATTTATTCTAAACTTATGCACACTTTCATCGTCGACAGGTAAGTTAATATGATGTTTTATTTCATTGAACTGATGGACGTTCTCGTACACGGTGATTACAGGGATGTTTTGTCTAATATTCGATATTTCTTTCAGTGTTGATGCAACATGACATCGAAATTTAGGCCGTTGAAAATTAAACTGTTGCCTAAAACTGTTTTATATAGGCCTACTCAGTTAGAAGCTATCTTTTGTGTGGGATTAAGTGACAGGGTTAATGCTGAAGTGAACTCCTATTTGTTTTCATAAAGAAAGCTGTTCGAGACTTAAAAAGGCGTAGTGGGTGCTGATATCAAATATAAATGTTACATCTGCCAGGCAGCGAAATCTAATGAAGTTATTAATTGAATCAACCGTTACCTTGACCGTTGACTAATCTGGTTACAGCTTCGCTCATCGAAGATTCGTTGGACAAATTTGACGGTCCTATATGTCGGGCAAATAATCAGTAAAATACCAAGAAATGTTAGCGGTTATAGATTTGAACTGGCGTTTATTGATATTGCCAACTAGAAGTTATGTAGAATTTCGTGCTATGTCTTCATGTATCACAGATAAGCGCGATGAATGTATCTTGTGAAAATAGGAGGTATTAAATGGCTCAGCAGGAAATGCAAGACTTACTATGGAATCAAAACATTATAATATCTTTAACATTATGCTTGCTAATTATGTTGCAAAGTCGATGGTAGCAATTTACTTGTATATTTGTCAATTAAGGGCAGCCATAGTACGAAGTGGTGCTGACTGCCACTTTTCGGTTCATTTGTAAAATTGTTCTCCGAACTCGTTCCAAAATGGATGATTAATTACCAAAAAGAAGCTTTACAACTCTATGACGAGACAAGATGGACAGGAAGAGCTTTTTCTCTCTGTCTAAGGACCTTACATAGAACACTCGAGATCAACAATTCGAGTGAAGTGGGGAGCTAATTCACCCATGGCTGCTCTTTGTGTTCATTTGGACACTGCTATGATTTTTGAAAGCGCCTTTCTTGACATGTGGGATATTACGTATAAGAGATATTCTTCTACTACATTCAGTTGAGCTAACAATAATAATATTGTCTCGCACCCTTATACATGGTAAAATAACATCAACAGCTGATAGATGGAAAACAATAATAAATCACCAATGATTTCTTTTGAGCCTCGATGGCTCAATGGTTAAGGCGTTGGTTTAGTAATCATGAGGTCCCGGGTTCGAATCCGGTCAGCGTCGTTTAATTGCAAGCTATTGTGGTAACGCTCCACTCTTTCAGAATTATATATATATTTATATATATACATTATAAATATATATGTATGAATATTTCACTTAACGTGTTGGTATCAAATACCTGGCGTATGCCTGTCAATGAAGAGCACACCTCCACATAATGCCTACCATGCACCTCTGAACATACAATCAACATATTGGCTAGGTATTAAACGTGTTTTTGGTAGTCACTTACTGATTAATTTCCGCTGGTGATATGTCAAATGAAATGATCCGACGGATAAAGTGTGTAATATTGTTTCCAGAATCTACCTTCACGAAGGAAATAAAAAACCAAATGTAAACTCCAATGAGCAAACGCAAATCTCCCTTCAATGAAGTCTACACGTTTTACTTTTTATACACATAAATTAATGCAAAAACAATTTTAAGTACGCGTTTATACACTGAAGGTTGTTATCTTCACATTTATGCATAGTAATGGCATTGGTGAAGCACGGTCTGTACTAAACCAACATGACTCCCTCCTTTAGTACGGTGAATCATGTAAATCATAAAAGAAATGAACGAGACTGCATGTGGACCAGGACATAAAATAACAGTGATAATGTAGAGACCCAAATTTTTCTGCCTCAATAGCATGGGAGCATAGTGTAATTGGTAGTTCATCAGCGTTGCAACGATGATGAAGGACGGGGTTCGATTCCTCGCGGTCCGACGTTCCACCATTAAGCTTTTTATTCTATTCTACCAGTCAACCATGTCAACACGTCATCACACGTCAACACCTACGTCAATACCTACGTCAACACACATACACACATACACACATACATACACACGTATATACTCTCTCTCTCTAACCCACCATGCAAGCATCTCAACTCAACTCACGCTTCACGGGAGTAGCTAGCTAACAGAGACAATGCAACAATCGAGCCTCATTTCTTCACCTGTTCCAGGGGACCTGTGCAGTCACGTGACCCAAATGTCTCAGCCTCGATGGTTTATGGGCCAATGATGTAATGTCTAGCTTATAAGCATTGCAACAATGACGGACGACGAGGTTTGATTCCTCGTGGTTCTACGTATTCACCATTGAGCTTTTTATTCTATATCCAATCACGTCAATAAGACCCTTGAGCATTTTGGCAGGTAGGCAAGGCCATTACTTCAACATTACACGGTTGAGAAAATTCCAGGAATCCAAGTCTCAAAGACATAAACAAACGTTTATTTGACATTTTATGCACAACATTGATACTCCTCCTCATTCAATTCTTTTAGCAAAATCTTTTCTTCTCGTTTTTCATCCCTATAAAGAATGATTCATGTATTTTAGATGTCTCTCAAACAGTAACGGCGTGGGGCGCGTTCCGCAGCAGGGACAAGATCTTGTGTGGCGCCCTATGAACCCTATTGGTATAATTGGATTCGTTTAAAAACCCCAAGAGGAGACACACTATGACGAGTATTTATGTGATTTTCAAAAGTTGGGGCTTCCATTTGACTGAATTACGAGTTCTTTCCTATCTTATAAATTTCAGGGTATTTGTGTTTTCGTATATTGCGCCCCCCTTATCCCAAATATACGGCTGTCTACGGGGCCCGTGCCCCCTACCCCTCTGCAGAGCCGCTACTGCTCCCAAAACGTAGGTTTTCACACTAATTTTTACGTTCAACATAGGCAGTGTCTGTTCCCTTAACGCGTCATAAATGTATGGTCCACTAGATTTTCCTGTTTAAGCACATTTAGTATGAAGTTGAAAACTGAACAATCCGAAGACTTGTCGAAATTCCTTTGTTAGTATAATAATAAATTTTAAATATTTCAAGTGTTAGGAGCAGTACACGAATTGAAATTTTGATGAACCAGTAGAAGTAACCCATAATACATCATTACATATGTTCTACTGTACGGTTTCATGGCTTTATCTTCATAAAAAATTACCAATATTTGGAAAACGACCTTCATAAAAACCACTCGACTGGATAGGCAACAGCTACCAACATAGTGTAACATTCCCGACATTCCATTACTTAATGAGTCAATCCTAAACGAATATTTCCCCTGTACTTAAAACCGTTTTCCACAAAATACAAAGTTCAGAAATCGTGACATATTCAAAATCTAATGTAACCCTTAATCTGTCCGAATATCAAATGGGCGTGTGTTCTCCCAACTGAGCTAGATGACCTCCGATGTTAACATCTACTCTATTTTTCTAGTCGCCAAATTAGCTCTCAAAACTGACATTTCAAGTCCTATCTTCTCGATGATAAATCCTCGTTACCAGGAAAGACTGGGAGGTAAGGCACAAACCACTTTGCTAATTATTTGATAGTTCTTAAGTAACGAAATAAATCTCCCAGAAAACCGTCAAAGGTTTACACACGAACGTTTGAAAGCTTCGTTAACAAATGCACCCTGCAAATATTATTAAGCAGAAGAATACCTTGCAAAAGTTCCTGAAGTCGTGCTCACCAATAAGTTTCTTCGCGGCATTTCTCATAATCTACAAAACCGGAAAGGAAACGATAAAATACAAGTTTGAAGGACTAGTTCTTTTGATTATATATCTTAATGAAGATATGAAATGTCGAAACGACAAAATAATTATCGTCTAGTCTACAAGCGCGAAAGTCACCGTTGGTCCTAACGAAGGAAGTGACGATTAGTTACATAAGACGTAAGCTTTATTTCCAGGGTATGTATGTACTCAACCATCTAAATTACCAATAAAACCTGGTCAGCCCAATGAACATACTCATCACTTTCACCAAAATACAGTAATCTATGTGTAAATCTTTGTAATTTTATTGACTTATAATGATGTTCATTTAATTCTTTACAATAATGATTTTTATCACACCTTGATAGCAGGACAATTGAGTGAGTGAGAACGGCAAAATCTTTTAATAAAGGAATCCATAATTAAATGGAACATTTCAAATTAAGATTGAAATTTTGCGAAGTGTAACTTGCATTTGGCACTAACGGATACATTGCATTTTGTGTCCTAAACATCTTGAAAAGAGACGAAAAATGTACCTCTATGTCGAGACTGCCAACCGGGAAAAAGTACTTGTACGTCCGTGACTTGCAAGTGAATCTGAAATAAGAAACAGGAATGTCAAAGACGTTCACACGAGATACGTTTAAACGCTAAGGGTAACTTGAACGATTCATTAAAATACATTTGTACTCACCATGCAAGACCCCCTTTACCATCAAGCAATGGCAAATCGATACAGTGAACATCTATGCAAAGAAAGCCCCATCGTTTCAAGTAAAATAAGCCTAAAACACAATAACGTTTATTGTACTATCCCTTTCCTGAACGGCCCAAAATACCCCACAAAAATAGGTTGATAGTGGCTAGTCAATCAATCAGTCATACCTGGAGTCTGTTTCTTAGTAGTAAATTATCCAGTATCAAATTTGTTAAGTGGTTTCAAGCATTGGAATGAGGCACAAAGTGACTACATGAAGGTACCGTAAATATACGTAACTCAACGCAAGCCTTGCTTTTATATATGCCATAATATAGAACGAACAAGAGCAAGAAGGGTCAGTCATGTTCTAGGTCTTACACCATTGTCTCATTACCTAAATCACCATCTCCATCATCGTCATTATCCAAGAAAGTTTGAATCTATTGCTTTAACAAGAAGCAATTGCAAGTCTTCCATTCCTCCTTGTAAATTTGAATAAGCGATTATTTTGGTATAGAGAGTAATTCCATTTAGCACCCCCAGGAGCTTATTCGCGAGGTATGCCTGTACGCGACAAAACCCAAAGCTAGAACGCCTTGATTACGTGGTGCCAAGGACTTTCTCACCGTAGTATTTTCTGCAGGATGCTGAAAATACTTCAACAGGCTCGGAGTTACCTCACAATCCACTTTTAAGTCATGGCATCCACGGGTTACCTGGCACGTTCGTCTGCTTCTATTATCTAAAATAGGATTCCGTCGACCAAATATACATGTAAGTTATAGACCCTTCTTAATTAGGTTGCATCATCAAAACCGAAACGAGGCTAACTCGGCAAAGATGTAAACAAAAGCAATGCTTTTAACAAACGTTTCACAAGAAAACGGCCGATAGGTAAACATTAAACGCGCAAATAACATACCAAACTTTGATTTATGTTCGGTAAATGATGAATTTTGCACTTAAGTAGTCTCATTCTATTCAAAAATTTGAGAATTTCAACATAGTTACGAGAAACGGCGTCGTTTGCAACCAAAGATTTGTCTCCTCTTCCAAACTTCAGTTAACAAAAGAATTTGCAAAATCTTACACAATTTTCTAACGATTAAAGGAGCAGTATATACCCAAGTCTTTACTCTATTCTTCCCCAGTGGCCTCCAAGGGGGAGGCTATAGAGTCATGCCCCACATTAGGAAACCTGACCTATAGGAGACGTTCAAAATGTTGGGCCAATCGGAATAATCATTATGGAAAAAAAACCCTCGTCCTACATCTCCAGGAAATGTATACATCCCTATTATATAATCATATTCTCCTTAAATACGAGGTAAGGGGCGGGGTAAGAGCTGGCTACGAATATCATTGGGGTGACATGACCCCCCTTAAGGAATCCTACGTACAACAATGCATATTCCTATAGCTCCAACTGTACCAACAAAAGAAAAGTTTACTAAGGATGTGTAGTAACAATCAGGCCCGTAGACACGGGGGGGAGGGTATATATTTACCGTCAGCCCCCAATTCTCTCCTCAAAAGTCAATAGGCTTTTCTTAAGGCAGGGGACCAACTATTTTTGCCCCGTGGGTCAAATTATCATCTGTGGAGTCAAGCGAGGCCGCAGCAAATTTTTGCACTAGGATTATTTTAACCAATATTAATGTGGGTCCATCCTGAGGGTAGCTCCGGTTTTCTTTCAATATTTACCATTGGTAGTAAACTCTCACCTTTTGTAAATTTAGGCAATGCAAATCAGTGTTATGGATGGTTTTATTCGAGTTATATTTCTATTTGTGAACTAAATTTCACATAGATTCTCAGGACATTTGCTCTTATACGTATCTGCATCTCTAAGGAATTCTTTCAAATGAGAGTCTTAAAATATCCGACATTTTAAATAGATTTGATATTCCCCCATTTTTACTGCCCCGTCAATCTTTCAAAATCATTTTATCATACCAAAATTTAAGGTATATTTAAATGAGCTTACGAAGTGTACTAACGGAAAGAAGACTTGAGAATAGTCATAGAAGTGGTTTTTGACGCTCGGTAACTCCAACCTCTGATATATTTTTAAAAACACCCTAGAACTGGAACCATAACTGTAACGAAATTCGGGAATTTACTGCCAATAGTAACAATTTAAAGAAAGATCTAGGCTCCCCTCACGATGGATCCACGGTTATATTGGCTTAAATTGTAATCCTAGTACAAAAATTTGCTACGTCCCCACTTGACTCCACCGGTCGTAATTTGACCCACGGGGCAAATAGGTTGAGCACATCTGAACTACAGTGCATTGTATCTCCCTTCTTGTAACTTACGATTCAAACTGATGGGGTGACCGGAACTATCATTTTTGCAGAAAAGCATAAAATTTATTCAATCTATTTTGTATTTCAATCTATTAAAACTCTTTAACACATCGTGCATGATACCTTCAACGTTTTGAGCATTTAGAAAACAAGGTGTTAAGTATGTCAGTGCCACCACGCAACCAAGGCTGCTATGATCTACAGAGGTGAGATAACACGACGGGGTCATTTATCGAGCATTTACGCTAACTTGCAATCTCTAGCAGATAGGTAATAGGCTCTTCATGTTACAGTACACACTGTTCCTTAAGGGAACGCCCATGCGAAACAGTATATGGGCAGTTACCTTCGCAGCAGAAGCAGAGTCATATGTTTTTGTTGTGTTGGATAGAGAGAATTGTCAAAGCAATGCTAAATCTTTACTTACACGTCTCTCTCTAGCAAAATTCTTATATGACGCATTTAACGGTTATCAATGGACTCATCGGTCTCGACGTCTTACATACACACTTTCAGGAATTGGAAACGAAAAGAAAAAGCTTGTCATCTGTTCCAGTTCGAACAGGTATCCTTCATCAACAAAGTCGCCACGACAAGCCCAGTATCGCCCAGCATAGAAGATACACCCGAATTCACATTCACGACAGTCTGGCTATACTTAAAATTCACATTAAAGCCAAACGGCCGCAGCTAAGCAAGAAATTTGCCTAGGTTTGGCTGAGGCCACATTTCGGCTGCAACCAATACGTTCAACGACCCTACTGATTGAACCATACAGCATCCCTTTTGACTGCGGATTGTTTTGCGAAGATGAAACTTGGAGCGATGTACAACTCAGAGTCAATGAACACAGCTCGCAAGCAAATGTCTACAATTTCGGAACATGCTAACGGAACTGGCTGTTGCCCACTTTGGAGTTAATTAATCTCTAACACAAAAGAAAAAAAAATGACACTAGTACACCCGCATGGCAAGGAGATCCTCGGCATCACTGATCATAACTGGCAGTAAGAAAACTAAAGATTACGTTTCTGATAGGTGACAATACAGTGGTCAAAATGTTTGGATGTTAATATAACGGGGGCGCAAGAAAAATAACGAATGCTTTCGATTCAAATATTGAAGCAATGTGTAATTTCACTGGACAATGGTCAATTCAATATATTTTCATAAGTCACGTACACAAATTATTTTACCGACCAAGAGCCTTCTTCTCTGAAAACATAAGAAATAAAAAACAACCATAAACATAAAGATGTAAGGTATACATTTTGGCTATTGCACTATTTTGTACTTTGATGAAAAGTCATACATAAGGTTGATAATTGAAGTCTTTCCATTGTTTGTTAACAGTCAGATAAATGACAAGCAATGCAATCACAACTGGGCTGGTATGAGACGAGATCAACGACTACCTTGCACTAAAGTCTGGGTCCACTGGTGTCCATGCTAACACTCTTATCTCCGGTGGTAACGTTTTGTTCAGCATGCGTACGTAGGGAAGTTCTTCATCGTTCATCGGAGTATCTAGTGAAAGTAGTAAGATAAACTAAATAGATCTTAAGTGCAGATAACCTCTATTAACTGTAGCAAGCTCGATTCTTAAGCCATCTCCAACTTAACCGTATTGATACCACTGCCTTCTATGACTTTCTAATTAATGCACCACATTGTTCAGTACTGTCGTTAGTATACAACGCAGCATCCTCTTGAGTCAGTCATTTACTGATTTATTCATCTACATCAGTGTTCCTCTAGGGGTATCTGAGATTTTAAAGGAGTTACATTTGTGACGAGGGTACTGATGGGGGTCTAAATATCCTAAGCAGCTAAATGCGATTTTCCAATTAAATGCTTTTCTCTTGGCACATTTTCTGACGAACTAATTAATTTCTCAAAGCTAATAGTATATTTCATTCGTTTGTTAGCATCAAAACACCAGAACCAAGAAAACAACAGCAAAGTATGTTGATTCCGCTTTTTTCCATACTGCTTTTCTGTTTTACACATTGAAACCTGAAACTGAAGGACTCTTCATTTTCCATTTTACAGCAGTTGACAATCTCTGATAGTACTTCTTTGGATGCAGGGGATACTTTGAAATTTTAGTAATGCAAGGGGATAGTAACATACCGTTGAAGGATGAGAAACGCTAGTCTACATAATCTGGAACAGTTTTTTGCAGTCTCATTAATTGAGTGACTACCTGACAGGCTGAGAGGCCGACTGACCAATTGACTGGCCAGCTCGTATCGGAAGGCAACTGATATATAAATTGACTCAGTATCTCCCTGACCAACGTACGGAACTGCAGCGACCTGGCGAAGTTTTATATATGTGCAGCGGTGTGGATTCATCATTCTTATCGTTCGGCTGTTGAGACGCAGGGGATAGCAAATTGTTCTCAATTGTTCCGTTCCATGCCATCTCTATTCTGCGGGCGGGCTTCAAAAAAAGTAGGACGTTGGGTTAGCTAACATGCTGTTTTGCTAACTTGTAACTGTAACTACTAGTTAGTTGTAATAATAACCAAAACAGGTAGCACAATTTCCTTTATACACAATTTCAAGCAAAACTGAGTATTTTTTATGATATCAATCTGATCAAGAAGATATTAATGAATCCAATAACTGGATTATGTGATAACCCCTCACACCCTGAGTCATTACATTCCTATCCTTATGCATGTGTGTAATGTACTGTTAACTATGAGCTAGGAAATGAAATACCTTCCGCGTCAATATCATTTTCATCTGTGTTCACAACTCCAACACCACTTACAGCTTTTGACCTCACGTATAAAGCTATCACCTAAACATGGTGCCAAAACAAGAAAAACTATCGTTGAAATAAACAACAAAGAACTGTAAAAATTATAATAAAATTAATGACATGCATACATCATGTTAAACCCAGCCCGTTAAATCTATCCATTTTTCGCAACTTGGCTTTTACACTAAGAATAAAACTAATCAAAAGTGTACTGCATGATCCTAGGCCTTTGATTGGACTTGGTCATTAAATTCATCTAATGTACTACAATGTAATTCATCAGTTCAGCCATTCAACATGTCTCTGAAATGGGCCAGGATAGCATGAGCCGTGAATATAAACTATAAGTGAGAAAGTACCATCTAGGAAAGAGGATGCTAAAAGTCAATATCGAAAAGACACTATTTCTCTATACACTCTATTTCTAGTGCCCACATTAAAACCGGAAGGTCACCGGGCTCATTTGGTAGAGCACACACCACAAAAGCGTGGGTCACAGCTTCAATACCGGTGGTGACATATTTTCTATTTTTCTAGTGTCTTTTCAATGCTAACTTTTCAAATCCTCTCTTCTCAATGATACTTTCTGACTTTCAATGAGCTTTAGACATATAGATGGGCCGCATGGCAGTCCTTCCTTAGTCAAATCACATGGTGCAGAGAGGCTGCTCTCCAATTGCAAGGAAGCTGGATGTTGATGCCCACCGGTGGATGACTGGAGCTAACGTGGTAATTAAAGAAATAGAGTATGCTACATTAGAAGATCTACTACCCAAGTTGGTAGAGCACACTCCACGAAAAAAGCATGGGTAAGGGGATCGATTCCCAGTAGTGACACATTTCTCTAGTGTCTCTTCAATATAACAGAGAAGTTCAAATACTTAAAGGAACTAACAACGGAGAAACTTGCTCAGGGCCGTGATGCAAAGACGGAAAACCCAAGTAAACATTGAGTGAGTAAATCCAAATAAACCCTAAGATTTATGATAAAGTAGAGAAAAACAGGATAATTAGGAAGGAAGGTGGCCCCTTCTCTAAACTAAAAGGTTAACACAATCAACTTAAAAAACAGCAAAGCAATCAGGATTTTGTATCTGCAGATATCAATTATGATGATCTGCCGACACTTTAGAATGTAATGATGATGGGCGATGAAACGACAAAGGATGAGTTCTTACAGGAGGCATGTCAAAATAAGAGAGTCAGAATGAACAAAAGGATGAGGAAGACGAAGATGACGTAGATATAATTCCAGCGGAGCCATATACCAAGGAAATCAGTATGCTATTGAAACATTAGTTTCCAGTTCTATGTTTACAAATCTTGAATGCAATGACCATGATGGTATTCTCCTTAATTTATATGGAACTTAATCTATCCATGAGACAGATGACAGTTGGGACGTTTTTCAAAGGCAGTAGACAATGTAATATTCATTGCCTCAATACCAGAAATTTTATTTTATTTGTGACCAACTTTTCATAACGACTACTAGTAAGCATGATCTTGCTCAGTTAATCTTTCCAGAGTTTTTCATTCATGACCAACGTATGCATTCTCTAACTGGGGCCTATTAGCATTCAACGGTAATACTGTACACAAAACACTTTTTGCTGAAATAAAAGTATACACTCTAAGAAATCTATTGTTACTATTATCAAATATGGTACCATGTATACCAGCTGACAGCTTAGCATTACCTGTCCAAAAGCACTAACTCCTTTATCAGTACGTCCACATCTTGAATAATTTGATTTTTTGATATCTTGTATTAGGCAAGTTTTCCTTAGCGCTTCAAATATATGGCCCTACATGGAACGGCAGGTAAAAAGATAGACAATAAAAGTACACAATTCACAGTGAAAAATGTAAAAGGAAGACTGAGATTGTATTCCAAAGATGAACATCCAAAATATAATACCAAGCCCTGCTGTATACATTATTCAATGTGTTATTATTTTGTTCTGTATTCAACATTCCTCGTAAATTTTCCTCATAAAAGAGTCCTTTCCCTGGCCTTAGATACACATACTCTAATGTGTGTGTGTGTGTGTTGGGGGGGGGGATTGTAGGTTAGGGTAAGAGTATATACAAATCAATAGTCAATTTTTACAAGATAGAACTTGTTGATTCACTTCTCAAAAAAGAACTATAGACAAAGATTAACTTCCTTTGCAAGCTTCTGTCATCTATGTGTTATTATTGTTACCTGACCCTTTACCAACAAATTTCTCTTCTATTTGGTTACTTACACAAAAATAAAATTGAAGCCCCTCCCCTTACCATTCCAAACTATTTATGAATAATGACCCTCAGCATTATCAAGCAGTTCTATCAATAAGAGCATATATAATCCCGCCTGACAAAGAGGTGAGCTTGGACGAAGTGACTTGGATCTATAGCTACACATACTCTACAGCTTACATATGTTGCACACATTTTGTCACATCAGGCATTGCACGAAATGGCTAAAATTTTCTGGCACTATGCATAATGAGTAATTCACTCAGTCATTGCATGTAATTTGCTGAAATCTCTAGGTGTTTCACAGAATGACTAATTTTAATGAGAACTTCTTTGAGAATAAACAAAATTATGATGCTGGTTAAAGTGATGATCTGATGATAATGATGACAATGATATATAGTAACAGTAATTGAGATAATAGGCACAATAATGAGGATGAAAATGAAGATAATGATCAATAGTGGTTAATGATGATAATGAGGATGATAATGAAGATGATGACAATGATGATGATAAAGGTCACAATGAAAATAAAGACGAGTTAGGCAATGATGATGATAGCGATGATGATGATGATGATGATGATAACAATAATGACAATGGTAACAGTGAGGTTAAGTAAGATAATAATTATATTTAGGATCGTTGCAATGAAGATAATGAAAATAGTGGTTATGATGACTCTGGCTATTGTAATGGAAGTAATGATTTCATATCAACAGTATCTACTAGATAATAATAAAGATCATATGGCCTTACTTCAACAGTATCTACTGTAGTATCCTGTATAGCAAAGCCTTGCATGTTCCAACCTAAGTATGCTATCTTGAAGGCAACATGCCGCTTCTTGTATCTAATAAAATCAAGAAATACAGGAAATACATCATTTGCTTGCAGTTGTTTTCTGTGTTATTCTTATGGAATCATTGAAGTTGCTAGATACTCTGACATTACTGATATTATAAACATTCATATAAAGGCTTACTTAGGCAGTTGCAAGGCTATCTCCTCTAAATTTAGACACCCCCCAAAACAATTTTTAGACATGATTATGGGACCTGCCTATCATTCATCATCATCACCATCATCATCATCATCATCATCATCATCATCATCATCTTCATTTAACGTCCCTTTTTTCCTCTATGGGTTTGGACAGGCAATGACCCTTCACCACACATCTCTGTCCTCTGCTGCTTCCTCCTCCACTCCCAGCTACATCATATCCTCAACAATGCATCTACTCCAGCTCTTCTTCAGTCTTCCTACCTGTCTTCCTCCTTCAACTTCCACCCTTATACCAAATTCTATGGTGCTCCCTTCGCCTGTTTTCTTCACACGACCAAAGCATCTCAATCTATTTTTCCTGAGTTTAGCATCCATGCCTTTTTCATTGCACCCCCTCAAAACCTCCCCCAATAGCCACCCAATCCTGCCACTTCACTCCAGCCATATATCTCAACATTTTCCTGCCTGTCGTTCTAATCACCTCCTCAAGTCTTTTTGTTAAAGACCATGTCTGATCCATACATCAAAATGCATTGAATACATGCTTCATACACTCTTGCTTGATGTCTTAGGGGTACTCCAGGATTTACCAGGAGACTTTAGATCTCTTCCCACTTCAGCCAGGCTGCAGCAATTCTTCCTCTGACTGCGACCGCTACACCTCCTTCACAATCTAGCTAGGTATCTTAAAGTGTTCACCTCCTCAAACCTTCCCTCCTCCAATTTTATACTATCATCTTCCCTTTCCAGTCCCTAGCATCTCTGGAAGACAAAGTCTCTCACTCCAGTCAACCTTTGTAGTCCAGAGCATCTCTAGTGGCACCACATTTTACATAAGCTACAGACGATCAAGTTTGCCTCCACTTCTCTTCCACAGCAGCCGCATGGATATCTTCTGCTCTCCATCAATTGTTAGTTGACCTTTCCAGTAACTATCACTTTGGTTTTATCAATGTTTACCTTCAAACCTCTTCTTTCCGTGCCATTTCTCCACCTTAGAAACATCTCTCTAGCTTCTTCGTCTCTCCTGTCAGCACCAGGTCATCAGCCTATAGTAACCCCAACAGTCCATTTCCTTGGCATTCCCTTGTGGCCTCTTTTATTACTGTAATAAACATTAGGGTCCTGAGTGTTGATCCTTGATGGACTCCTACACCTATTTCAAATTTTTCAGACCTTCCCATGACAGTTTTCACTCTTCATGTGGTTCCTTCATACAATAGCATCACCATTCTGATCATTTTTGGGTATCCTTTGTCTCCTGAGAACCCACTCTATCACCTGCTTTGGTACGCAGTTCAATACCTTTTCCAAGTCCACAAATACATGATACAACTTTCTTTTCTTTCTCCTATACTTCTCCTGCATCTGCCTGACTTTATAAATTGTATCCGTTGCCAACCTTCCACTCATAAAACCAAATCAATCAATCTAATCAATTTGCAGAGTGTCACCTAATCTACCCGCTATAACCTTCTCATAAACTTTCATTCCATGCTCCAACAGTCTGATTCCTCTATGCTTACTACACAGAAGAGTGTCTTCTTTTCCTTTATAGATGGGTGTTGTCGAGCTATCCTTCCAGTCTTCTGGAGCTCTTTTCACTGCCACCACCCTCCTACAAATAGCCTTCAGCTCTTTGCACAAGCATCTCTACCGGCCTTAACCAGCTCCACTGTTGTAAATGTAGGTCCCACTGCTTTTCCATTCTTCATCTTCTGCAGAGCCTTCTTCACCTCTTCTACCTTTATTTCTTCCACTGGGCCCTACATGTTGTCTTCATGTTCTATGTCCCAGTCATTTTACTCATTTAGCAGTTGCCAGAAATGTTTCTGCCATCTCTTTAAGATATCCTCTTTGTTACTTTTTTTTCTTCATCCTCTCCTTTGATGAACTTTGCTCCAACTAGATCCGTTCTCTCTTTCTTCGTCTGTCTAGCCACTTTAAACATGTTCAGTCTTTCCTCTGCTGACATCAGTTCCCGGCTCCACTACTCCCATGCTGCTGCCTTCACTGCTGCAATCTCTCTGTCTCTCTCTGTCCTTTTTCTTCTCTATGTATATCCTCTTGTCTTCTTCTCTTAGACTCCTCTGCCATCTCTTGAAAGCTATCCTCTTCTCCTTCACAGCACTCAGGACTTCCAGATTCCACCATCAGGTCTCTCTTTCTCTCACACCTCCTGCAACACCAGTCTCACCACACACCTCCCTTGTAGCTGTCAAGATGTTGCTCTTACAATGGATCCAGTCTCCTCTACCTGTTACTTGTCTCTCCTCAATCCTCTGCTGGTACTCTCTCCTCGTCTCAGGGCGTTTCGGTTTCCAAGCATTTATCTTCTTTTCCCTCCTCTTTTTCTTCCCTCTGTCATCGCTGATAATCATGTCCATGTTAACCAATCTCCAGCATTTGCCATAGAGTCTCTGGCTATTCTGCTGTCTGCTGCTCGGATCAGCATGTAATCAATCAGTGTTTCAATTGCTCCATTCTTATACATTATTTCCTTTCCTCTCTGCTTCTTAAGCCATGGTTTCATTTTCAGGTCCCCAATAATTTTAGGTCCCACCATGGGTAAATTTTTCTAAGGTCCCCCCATAATTTGGTGCACCTTGAAAATTTGAGTTCCACTCGTGAATCAGGGTGGACCCAAAAAAGCAAAAGTCTGTGTTCACGTAATGTGACAAGAATGACCAAAACTAATGCAACAGTTGAATCTGAATGATGGCAATTGATTACAAGAATGAAAATTGGCAAATTGATGACAGTTTGGTCAAAAAAATATGCTATAACCTCAGAGAATTCAATAAATGCATAGCATACCTATTGAAATCAAACTCTCTTTGACTTCTTCTCTCTTTATGTGGCTTAGTTTGGTTACAGTCAGCTTTTAGTCTTGCATTCAGCCCTTTCAGCAACTTGATCTTTTGAATCAGTTCCTACAAATAAAAATGATAATGGATGAAAGAATTCTGCGTACTATTTAAGTCTAATTAAATATTGTTTAAGTAATTGTAGACAACATAGGAAAATAATTGCATTATTGGTAATGGTACAACATTTGGAATTTACAGCCAAAATAGGTTTTCAGTTATGAATACATCATTAACTCTTTGAAACTCAATTGTCACCTAGCCTACGTCAATTTGTAGTTGTTGTTACTGTTTTTTATTTTTATTGAAGGATAAGCCAAGAAAGGAGTAGCAAGACAATTTATGGAGGTGTGTGCAAGCAAGCGCTTGCCTAAAATGGCCAACACTGACTATAACATACTGGGAAGCAGTTTGCAATCATGAAATAACTACCTGCAAACATAACGCTGTGCATCTTGACGAATTGCATTGGGACAACACATTTTGATACAAAGCCTTGTGCTGTGAGCCTTTTTGTAACCCACCAACATAACATTGTATTAAGCAATACTATACCAATGCAATACCATTGCCCAGACATTGAGAGAGATAATGGTATGTTAGGATATATACCTGACCTATATAATTATATAACCATCTGTCACGATGCAAAGTTCACGAAATGAGGACTATGAGTATGAATTGTGAAGTTATTGCTTGGTGTTATTCACTTCACCCAGGCAGAGCTTATACGTGAAAACAATGAAATTCTTGTATATATTTTTGTTATAGTGGGATGACTGAAACTGAGTCAAATAAGAGATCACCTTATGGGATGAACTTTTTAAAACATGGAATTTTCTACAGATTATTAGTGGCCATGATAATAAAACTAGATACCCTAAATAAACAGTAAAACCTGCCAATAGGATCACTAAATAAACAGAGCATTGCGGGAAAATTCAAGGCAATGTTCTTCAATATGAGTCACTATGCAACGAGGCAGGCCCTAAGGAACACTGAACTGTCAAGTAGAATTTGATGGTATCCCTTATATGATCTCCTGTCAGAGGCTTTGTAACTTCCGTACTTGCTAAGCTTGATTAATACGCCATTATAACTTTAGTGTTCTGCAGTAACCTTGAACTCCTAAGGAGACCATGGCTGAAATGCCAACATGTTTCCATATAAATAGATTGTGATACTGAAAGTGATAATGTTGCCAATCTTTCAGCCCTATTGACTTGCAGTGCAGATGCTTGTGATAAAATTCGGCATAGAAATCAAATTTACAATCATGATAACAATTTTATATTTAAAAACAGCTGGTTCTAAAGGGCTTGTCTCTGGTTAGCTCCTGGTAATCTTCCTACAATACTACTATTTATAGCACTCACTATATCTTCACCACAACAACAGTGAAAGCTTGTTAGTTAGCCTTAATATGCAGGAACCCTATGTTTTTACAATGAAAAACTCCTTAGAAATTTCAAACATAGTGCAGTGTTGTTGTTAAGAGCAAACAACAATATATATATATATATATATATATATATATATATATATTGTTACACTTTTCTGCATTGTGTCATACCATCAAATAACAATTTCTATGATATATAATACCCTTTCTGTGTAATACTTTTTATTTTAATTATGCAAACTAAGTAATCTGACTATCAATGTCAGATTAATTGACTTAACATTAAAATTTTATACATATAACTTTATAATTGTAAACCTTTGATAAGCAATTTAGAAGCTATTGTGATCTGTAAGTTTTGTTGTTTGTGGGGATGAGGATGATTAATCACCTGTTAGAACTCCCTCGGAGATCGATGGTAGGATCTGTCTGAGAGAGTTCCGATAGTAAAGGGGACTATGGTGAATGATTTTTTAGAAAAAGAAAATGTTTGCCTGAATTGTTTTATGTAAGGCATATAGGCCTACACTTGAAAGTTGAAGCTTTACAGTGAGAATTTGGCGGCGAGGCTGATGGTATATATTGCGGATACCTAGACATCAATACCTTCTTTCCCTTTTAGGCATGAGTTTCCTTACTATCAGGGGATATACTGAGTTGGTGATATCGATACGGTCAAGAACTAGGTAGGCCTACGTACTTTCATGTAATCACAATCTTACTTGTATCATTAACACCTGTACTCTACGCCTGTAGCTTGCTACGTCTTTGCAGCAGATAGTAAGGACACAAAACCAAGAATATTGACACTTCAAACAGAATAACTGTTGAAATAAGTGAAACAACATTCCATGCACGTAAACAAACAGCAGTCAGAGTTCACTTTTGTTGCACACAATAAACACCAAAGATAGGCCTGAAAACTTTTAATTATTCATATCTGCATGGGAATTCAGTCTTTGTACCTCTCTAGTGCATTCGATCAGTTCTTCATCCTCTTCTGCCATTTTTTCTGTTACTGCTAAATCGTCCATGTTGGATGCATGAAGTAGATTCCCGCTAATTTTTAAATTATGACATAACCGCTGACTCATACTCTTGGTCACCCGCGGGCCTTCGAAAGACTTAGCAAAACATCACGTGATTTTCAATAATAACTTTACAGTTTCAAGAGGCACGGATACCTAACAAAACGGCAATAGCTTACCATAGAAGATGCTGCGTATTGCATGGTTTAGCGAGTAGCTGAAATAAGATGGTATTTATTTATATATTTTCTAAATGATTGGATGCAATTGAAACCAGAAAGTGTTCTAAATGTGTAAAGATTTGCAGGTGGCGTGCCAGTAATTTCGGTATCAATCTGTTAACTGTTACTATATCTACTTCCGAAAGGAATGCAGCGTTCCGTTGCCACGCTCGAAAGCAGATTTATGACCTCTTATGGCGACTTTGAGACCAAAGTGATTTCTTCATGTTGTTTTCATGGTATCAGTTGAAGTGGAAGTTTTATGCTACAGATCTTTTATAAATACAGGAGTGAAAGAACAGTCAAGTTCTTTATTGCTGTTCTCCAGCACACTTCTTGGTTTTGTTCCGGGTATTAAAGGCAGCACGCTATTTGTTGGCCTGTTACAGTTTCCCAAGGCACTTACAAATTGACCTCTTGATTTAAGACAAGAGGGGTACACAAAATTCGTCTATATTTCAATCGATTTATTGTGCTCTTTTTATTGGCTTGATCGATGACATGTTGGGTGTGACTTTACCAGAAACACCGATAAATTGTATTATAGTATGGTGACTGAATGATATATATTTGCCATACTTCTAAAGGATTAATATATAGTGCTGCACTTTCTATCTGATCGTTAAAAATTATATAATCAGAATCGGAGAGGTGTTCAGTTGTCTCTCAGATTTATATTTGCCCAACTGCGTAACCGGACTTTCAAGGTGAAAGCCTTTTTTATTAATTTAAAGGGCTGTAATAACCATTTTTGATATTTCGTGCAGTGCTCATGTTATTTGCCATAATCAAAGGTTTTAGCCACTTTCAGCCATGGCAGTTATATATATAATTTGTCATATAAGTGCATCAACAGTTATATATTTATTGAATCTTAAGTGCTGCAAGTGAGACAGATTCAGCATCCAGCATTCCAGAGTCACCAAATCCATAGAAAGTCGAATTATATACGGTGGGTACATGATTCTACGCTGTGATTCTATCCCACCACGATTCCATTTTCTGAAAGTGGTTGGCTTGTAGGCTGCATGATCAATGATGTGGAGTGATTCTCAGTATTCTTGATTCCACCTAAATGTTGGCTGTTATATTACCAAATTGTTCACGAAGACCATGCCATTTATGCTACTGGTATAGTTTTTTGGAAACCAATATGTATCAATGAGACGAAAAAGTTCTAAATATTTGATCTCATAACTCAAGACAGTATTCAATGTATCCAATCTTTTAGATTTTGCAAAGATTACATTTCACAATGTAACTATACCATATTTAATATATTAACATATGAATAACATTTAATGTAAACATGCTCTAGCTTGAAAATTCACCCATACAGGTTATTTAGGGAAAGGATTCCAAAACTGGTATAAAACACTGAAATCTGATAAAGTCTTAGTATATTATAAACAAATTCTTGTGTGTTTTGACCACTGCAAGAGGACCAACTTCATTTGATCCAGATTAATGGGTTTCTCTCTCTCCTTAACTCAAGTGGGTAAATAAGGACTCCAACATGTCACCCACACTTTCATGGTGGATTCTCTAACCACTGAGCTAGGTAACTTCCCGATGGTGATATATTTCTGCAGTGTCTTTTCAAAACTGATGTGTCAAATCCTCTTATCTTGATGCTACTTTATAGAGCTCGGTGAATGGGCTTCAAGTAGCATGACAGAGGAACAGCAGCCCTTCCTTAATCAAGTAACGTGGTGCACAGAGGCTTCTCTCCTATTGTGTTGAGATAGATGTCAATGCCCACTTGTGAATGATTTGAAGCTAATGTGTCAACTATACAATAGAGTTTGGTAGCATTGGGATCACCTAGCTCAGTTGGTAGAGCAGCTGGATTTGATTTCTGGTGGTGATATATTTAATATTCCTTAGTGGCCTCTCAAAACTGTTTTGTCGGGATTTCTCTAATGTAGAAGTAATGCTATTTAAGTTTTTGTCTATATTTTTTATCATGTTCTGTTTGATTTAGGGAGTGATTTAAAATTGAGGATGTTCTTGACAAGAGTATAACATGAAACATCTTGCAGCCAACCAAGTGTTGTTCTTAGTCCACTTGGTCCACATGAAGTCAATATATATTGACATCCATTCTTTATCCATCCGAATTCACCCAACACCTCACTATCTGATAGACAGAGATGCCTTAAAATATGATAGACAAGACTCCTTGACAACCCACTAGACCATTTGGACATGCTCACTAAGTGTATTAGCAGCTACAATGCTTAATTATAGAAAGGTTTTACATTTCTGAATGCAAACCTGTCCACTAGGTGCAAGTGCATTGTTTACATATATATATATATATATAATGTTTTTTGAGGTTTAACAGACCTTCCAACTTGCAAAATATTTTGCTCAATAATAGTATTATAGTTATATATACAAAAAGTTTGAAAACCAGCTGTACATAAAGCTTACATATTTACCAAATACATTTGTTCTGATTACTGTTCTGTATTTTGAATCTTTGAAGATCTTTGAATTTTGCCCTACCTACTTTTTGTAGAGACATGGCAGAAAAAATGACAGACTTGCCAAGATTCTTCCATTCAAAGGACAGTGCTGCTCCACCAAATGACTCTGAATGTGACAACTCTGTTACAGAGAGTAATGGACAAGATCTTGTTCAAGATCACAGTAAGATTATGTGACAAGTAAATCATTACATTCTGTTTTGTTTACAAGTTTAGTTACTTTCCTCAAATGGTATGTTTCTAGGTCAAACCTGTAAGTGTTGCAAGTATTTATATGTCATATTTTGATAAATATACAGAAATTGATATCACAATGCTTATTGATTCATGCATTTGTGCTAAAGAATACAAAAAGTTCTTTTAGGTATTACTCCATGTAACTCACAGTTTTACACCTTCTTTCCTCCATGTTGTGAAAGTCTGATATACAGTTATGTCAATTACATAGAATGATCTTTACCCAGTTTTTTTTTATAAAAGACATCCACTGATTGCAAATGGCAGTTATGATATCATCAGACATATTATCTGTTTAATGTTTTCTTTATCTGACACAAGGGTACTGCCAATCAACAATCAAAAACAAGATCTTCTTGAGCCACTTACTTGCATCCATCTTGATACATGCCCCAACCATCTTAGTTGATTATAGCAGATTACATTGTCAAACATGCAGATGTTAAAGCTGGTTCCTAATTCTATCAAATGTAGCCTGTTTGCAAGTAATGTTGACAAAGTCCACCAGATCTTTGCATTTTCTTTACAGTTCACCTGCCAAATGTCTGTAAATGACACAGGTTATGTACTATATATCTGTGTTAAACACGACACTTCTTAACACGTAACCTGAAAATATATTGATAAACCTTGAAAGAAATGCAGCTGTTTCTCAGGATGGTCAGCTTTCTGAAGCTCCTTCACACTGATCAGACCCAGACTGTTGTGTCATTATTACATCCAACAAAGAACATTTCATGATGAGTCATTACAGTCGTTTTCCCATTCCTTGTCCATGTTATCACAGCAATATCTGTGCTGTAACAGATGTAAGTTTCTGTTAATTAATTTAAACCTACTCTTTTATATATACAAATGTTGTAAATATGAAATAGATTACTTGTTGTGTGATTGGAACGTGATTTGCTGTGTTCTTATAGTCATCTTTACACATAACATTACAGAACAATATGAATGCAAGGTAACAAAATGTAGCAGCACGTTGAGCTTGATGCTTCTTTGCAGTTTAGGAGGAGATTGGACTTAGAAATAGGTCTTCTTTAAACCATTATGATGGTGCATTTATATGTACCCAGCGTTTGTATTTGTTACAGTAGATGGAATTACTACATATTTATATATATATACGTGTTACTTTCAGACAACACCTCACTACACATTTTGGTTTTACACAAAAAAACATTTAGCCATTTATGTGTTAATACAATTTAAGCAATATTTGTAATGAATTTTCCCCAAAAACTGATTTGGGGTTTGACCTCCTCAAGTGCTTCAGCTATTATTATTAAATTATTCACATACAAGAGCCTTGTAGGTAAAATGGTAAGAATTAATTTCTTTTAAACAGTACAGCATTACAGATTATGATGGAAGGTAAGAATCACCTAACATCAAAGACCTGGAAATGTATAGCATAAAAGTCTTCATTGACAATTAAATAAAGGCAACCCACTCATAACAACACTTGTCATATCAATCCTTTTTCTCCTGTTTGAGCACTATTGTATTTTACCTTGCTATGGGAGTATCAAGTGATTCAATCCTATATTCTATTATATACTTGGCCATATGTAATGATATTCAAGAGTAGAGCAATCAAGTTTGGCCATTCTTATTATTGCATTTAACCTTCCCATACCTAACATCAAAAACTTAAAAAATTAACGTTGAACATTAATTAACATTTTTGGAATTAAAAAATGGTAATTAAATCCATGTTAATTAGATGCTGACATAATTTTTGAAGCATTAATTTCAATGTAGCGCTAATTTTTGAAAGATTGATTTGTGCCAAAATTTTAGACAAATATGGTCCCTTGTAAAATTTTCCTTGGCAGCAATATGTTGAAATCTCAAAAGGAAACATTTGGTTATTTAGGAGGGTCTATAGATTTTATTCATAAATTTTAGCCTCTTTGTTTTACAAGTAGGCTATAACACGATACCACAGCATTGTGTGACTCGCTATTGACAGAATTGGAGGTATCAGAAATTTGGAGGGAAATGACAGCTAGAGATACATGTCGAACTGGGCATGTTTAAACCATTTACTTTTAAATTCAATGACAAATATCTGGGGAGGAAGTAGCCTACAATGAAGATGGGCACCTGATAAAACCGCGGTGCTTTCCCTAAGTAAATGTTAGGAAAAAGAGAAAACACTTCGGTGAAAAATAATTTTTACAGTACTTGATTTTTGTCATTTATTGACACACACATTAATTAAAGATCACACTAATTAACGTTGGATCGTTTGAAAATGTTAATTCATGTCATTCAAATATTAAATTGCTGATTAAACGTTAATTAGTGTACATCAAAATTCATTTTTAGTCTGAGAAAACATTAATTAGATCAATGTTAATAAAAGCCGCAGTAATTCATGTATATACACATTAATTTCGTGTATTAAGGTAATGAGTCCTTCTGTGTCTTTACCTTCTTTTGCATAAAATCCAATATAGAAAAGCCTAGAATTACTTCAGGGTGTAGACAAGCTTTACTTTGAAATGATAGAAGCAATTCACATTTTATGAGTCACAGATTGCAGTGCCAGTTGCAAACCCAACCTAATATCTTTCTGCCACCAGCCTGTCGCTTCTCAGAGGTTTATTTTATAGCTAAACAATTAACATATTCACATTGATTGATATCAGCACCTAAGTAGACATGTAATGATACGTACGTGGAAATACATTTATAATACAAATTAACATTATTTATATAAAAAGTTCTTAAACTCAAGAATGTCTCTAAGTCTTCAAATGTGAAAAGGCTGCTCTCGTAAAAAAAACCTTTACTGCTCTAGTTAGTTGTTGGTTGGAGCTAACAATGATTGATATGGGATCTCCTGTGGTAGAACTTTTAACTTTTAATGAGTATTTTAGGTAACTTTTGGGATGTGTATCCATATCTATTAGTGGTAAATACAGTCCCTTTTGTTTATTATCAGAGATCAACGATATTATTCTAGTGTTCTTACTCATTATAATAGCAAAAGTATTGCCTACTGTACACATGTGTTGTATGTCTCTAAGAAAATGATTTGTAGACACACTCTGTGAGCTGCCCAATCCATTACTTTTTATTTTTACTTTGACAGGTAATGAAGAGAGCCCATATGTAAAATATACCCCACATGTGCATGACTCAGACAAAGACCATACACTCATTAGAAGCCCTGTTAAAAGAGACGATCCTCTAAAAGGAAGCCTTGTGGGATTTCGTGATGGAGTTCCTGGAATTTACAGTGGATTTGAGCGTGTCTTAAGAAAAGATGTTCCAAACAAAGGTATATATATATATGTACTTACTTAATTGATGGTCCTATTTTTGCAATGCATTGTGCAAACAAACTTGGCTGTCAAGTGTACTTACAAGGATTAATTTTTGCAGCATTTCATGACTTGATCATTCTCTGTAGGTGTCTGAAGAAATCATATATATATATATATTTTTTTTTATGTGTGTGTGTGTGTGTATGTGCATGTGTGTGTACAAAATTAATTATACATACAATATAAACTTGCGTAAGTATGCCCCCCACATTGTTTCAAGATCTATTTGCTCTCGCAAAAAGCATGAAATGTCTCTCCTTGCAAATTAGGATGAAATGCATACACATCTACCTGGCGAATATTCTTCAATTTATTGCTTCATGAATCAAAACCCATTTGCATTGCTAGATCCACTGTACATGCTGTACTACAAGATCACATATATATATATGGTTTAGTTTGGTTTTAGTAATCATGAGAACGCGGTTCGAATCTGGTCAGCGCCGTTAATTTGCAAGCTATTGTGGTACCCCGATTCGAGGCTTAACATTGAGTCACAGCAAGTCGACTACCGAAACACCTCTCCCCTTCAAGCGATTGCCCTGCGGCAGCTAGGTGCCGACATTGCACCCCTTCGTCCGGCGTACTACGCTTGTTCTACACGTGTCCGTTCGTGACGTGCTTGCGTGGGGGAGTTGAGTAATGCGTCCGCTTTGGGCGGTGGTTTTCGTCGTCGTGGCCTCGGCAGCGGGCGCGGCGGGATTTTGGCTATTCGCCACCATGGCGCCGAGTGACCTGCCGCAACTTGCGCAGCCCGCGGCCACTCAGGGATCGAGTTCCTCCCCGTCAGAAGAGCAGGGCGCCACAGAGCAGGCTCCGCCTGAAGGACCCCAGACTCAGCAGGAGTTGCCGCAATCGGAGACCCGAGTCGTGGTCCCCTTGGGCGAAACCGGTGATGTTTACGCGGCCGATGAGGGGCCGACAGAGCTGCAGCCGGTTGAGCCGCAAGACGTTGGTTCGGACCCAATGGACGACGAGAGGAGTGCTGAGGCGTCCGGCCCAGACACCTCCGACGACTTGCATGAGGAGGTGGATCGAAGCAACGCCGACGTTGCCGGTGGTGAGGAACGACCCGAACAGACGGCGGAAGCGGCCGACGTTGGGCCTAGGGACGAAGCAGGCCAGACCGTTGAGAGTGACGCCGCTGCCGACCCTGAGAGTGCCGCACAGAGCGGTGACAACCGTGATCTGCCGGAGGATGAACCGTCGGAGGGAAGCCAAGGCGCCATAGAGACCGCGGCAAAGGTCTCTGAGGATGACCGAGACCGAGCAGGCCACTCGTCCTCGCAGCCCGAAGCTCAATCTTCTCCTCAAGACACGTCCGAAGGCTCTGCAGTCCCAGGGGCATTGAGTGCGCCGCAGATTGCCCGGAGGTCGGCCGATGAGCGCGAAGCCGCCCCAGCGGTTCCCCCGAGTTTCGATGTGGTTCGGGTAGAGCGCAGCGGCGAGATGGTGGTGGCAGGACGTGGGATGCCGCTCAGCGAGATCCAGGTCCTGCTGGATGGCGAGATCCTCGGGCGCGTGACGGGAGATGCCGGGGGCCAATGGGTGTTCGTGCCGCTCTCGCGGCTTACGCCGGGCAGCTACCAACTGAGCCTACGCTCCATCCTAAGCGACGGCCGGTCCTTGGACTCCGAGAATATCGTCGTGATCGCAGTTCCCGAGCCGCAGATTGCCCGCGACACGCCTGCTGGGGCCGAGGACGGGGATCTGCAAGGGCGCAGCGACGATGAAGCGAAAACCGCGCAGCTCAACAGTGGGGCGCGGAGCTCTGAGCCCGATTCGCCCGATCGGGATACGTCTGAGGCCCGTGGCGCTCCGGTCCGTGAACCAGCATCACAGGAGCCCCCGACAAAGGATCCAGGGTCCGAGGTTGCGGCTGCCGAGGAGGCCGAACAACAGGTCACCGAGATTCCGACATTGCCGCTAGATGATGCCGAGTCACCTCGCGACAGGGGGGAGGCGGAGATGGCCGAGGCCGAAACTGGCGAAGGCCTGACCGCCGAGCTTCCCACAGCCAGGGACATGGCGGGGGCAGACCCAGCGAGCCAGGATCGGAGGGGTGAGGGCGCCGCTGAAGACGAAAAGACGACGTCCACGGCGGAAAAGGCCCCTTCCGTGTCTTCACGAGAGGTAAGTGAGTCCTCTCCATCCGAGAATGCGAGTGGTGAAGGCAGTGAGGAGACGAACCGGCGGGTTTCGGTCGTGGCCCCGCAGCCCGGCGCAGACTCACTCGATCGAGAGCAGAGCATGCAGGCTAAAGTCGAGATTCGCGAAAAAACTAAATCATCGGTTGACACGGCGGCGGTTGAATCCGCCTCCGGAGCGGGCTTGGAGGGAGCGCCGGCAACGGCGCAGACGACAAAGCCAGTGGACCAGCCTTCAGAATCACAGACGTCCGAAAAAGCTGAATTGGACGAGGCTGAGTCAACGGCGACCGCATCGAAATCGATGGCCTCCGACACGCGCCCAACGAGTGAAGCTGCCGACCTCGACGCGGGGGAGGAAAACCAGCCGTCGGTCACATCGGAAGGCGCGGTTGCGATCCTGGTGCCGCGGCAGGGTCAAGGTGGCGCGAAGATTCTCCAGGATCCTGCGGACACCGGCCTCGGCGACCGCCAGCTTGTGCTCCGCTCGGTCGACTACGATGCGAACGGCAACGTGACGATCAGCGGCGAGGCGGCGCCGGGAGCCAAGGTCATCGTTTATCTCGACAACGTGCCGATCGGGCAAGGCGTGGTCGGGCAAGCCGGTCTCTGGCGTTTTACGCCGCGACGGGCGGTCTCGACCGGGCTGCACCGGCTGAGGGTGGATCAACTCGACGATGCGGGGAGCGTCGTTGCCCGGGTCGAGACCCCGTTTTCTCGAGCGGCGGTGCTGACCGACTTGCCGGAGGAAAAGTTCGTGGTGGTGCAGCCTGGAAACAGCCTCTGGCGCATTGCCCGGGCCGTATACGGCGAAGGCCTGCAGTATTCGGTGATCTACCGCTCCAACCAGGCCCAGATTCGGGATCCGGACCTGATCTACCCGGGACAGATTTTCTTGGTCCCGAACCTGAATTGACGAGGGGTTAAGCTGCGGTCTGGTGCGTGATGCCGAGCGATTGCCCGATCGGGTCGAGCAGAGGGCGGCTCCTGAGCAGCATCGAGATCACGGTGGCCATGAGACTGACGGGCGTAAAGGGTCGAGGCGGCTCTGCTTCGACGGTGTAGGTGATGTCCTGGTGGCGCGACAGCTCCAAGCGGCCACCCTCATGACACTGGGGCAAGCTGATAAGCTCGCGCAAATGCCGTCGTAGACCGGGGGCTTCGGCGGTATAGGGAAGCTTGCCGAGGGGGGCGACGAGTCGAACCTGACGGTCCGGCCCCACGTCGACCTCGGCTTCGAAGCGGAGGCCGTGAAACTGAAAGCTGAAGGAGATCGGCCCTTGGTCGATCCGCTTGCGTAACTGGCCTGACTGATCTAGCTCAAAGCTACCTATCTCGACAGGCGAGTCGGGCTCGCCGGCGAGGCTCAGAACCGCGGGTAATGCGGGCACCTGGGCCTCGGAGCCTTGAGTTGTGTCGAGTTCACTCGCGTCCGTAGTTTCGTTCATGTGATCGACCCGGAAATCCTGTTCCATGAGGCGTAGCATGCGCCCCTTAATGGTGAGTAAACCAAGCACCGCGCCAGGGCCGGGCCGCGTTCGGAAGGGGATTCGCTAGCGTGTTGAGCCAAGTCCTAGTACCGGTTCACCCTGCCGGGTGGCCGTTCATAGCAATCTTCTTTGCGGCCTCGGTCGGCCTCGGTCTTCTCTGGGGGCCGTTCTTTTGGGCCGGTTTGGTGGCAACCGCCTGGTGCGTCTATTTCTTTCGCGACCCGCCCCGCGTCACCCCGACCCGTGACGGTCTTGTCGTGAGCCCGGCGGATGGGCGAATCCAGGCCATCGAGCTGGTCGAGCCGCTGCCGGAGCTCGAGCTTCCCGAAGGTCCGGTCTATCGCGTGAGCGTTTTTCTCAATATCTTTGACGTTCATATCAATCGCATAGCCATCGCCGGCAAGGTGACCAAGCTGCATTACAGGCCTGGGACTTTCGTGAATGCGTCGCTCGACAAAGCCTCCAAGGACAATGAGCGCCAGTCCGTTCGAATCGATACCGAGGACGGCCGGTCCATCGGCCTGGTGCAGATCGCCGGTCTGGTTGCGCGGCGCATCATCTGCACCCTGCGCGAGGGGCAGGACGTTAGGTCCGGTGAGCGTTACGGTTTGATCCGTTTTGGCAGCCGGACCGACATTTACCTGCCTGCCGGGGTCGAGCCGCAGGTAGCCACCGGCCAGCGCGCGGTCGGCGGCGAGACCGTGATTGCCGACCTGACGTCGCAAGAGCCGCGACGGCTGGGCGAAGAGCGCTGACATGGTGCGCTCCGGCCCGCGCAGCCGCGGCGGTCAGTCCTTCAACCGCCTGATTCCGAACATGCTGACCTTGCTGGCGCTCTGCGCCGGTGTCACCGCCATGCGCTACGGGCTGGACGGCAAGTGGGAGCGGGCTGTGATCGCAGTGCTCGTCGCCGCGATCCTCGACGGTCTCGACGGTCGCATTGCGCGCGCTCTGGGCGCGACGAGCCGCTTCGGCGCGGAGCTCGACTCGCTGTCCGACTTCGTCTCCTTCGGCGTCGCGCCGGGCTTCGTCGTCTACCTCTGGAGTCTGCAGGATGCCGGCGGTCTAGGCTGGGCGCTGGCATTGCTCTATGCGGTCTGCTGCGCCCTGCGTCTTGCCCGTTTCAACACCCGCTTGGACGCACCGGAGACCAAGCCGCCCTGGGCCAAGAATTACTTCGAGGGGGTCCCGGCGCCCGGCGCGGCGGGGCTGGCGCTCCTGCCGCTGGTGATGTCACTACAGTTCGGCGAGGATTTCTTCTCGAGCCCCATCGTGACCGGCTTCACGTTGGTTGCCGTCTCAGCCTTAATGATCAGCCAGATCCCGACGCCGGCCTTCAAACGGGTGAAGGTGCCGGCGCGCTATGTGGTTTTCGTGCTGCTTGCCGTGGGCGCCGGAGCGGCCTTCCTGATCAGCACGCCCTGGGTTACCTTGGCGGTCCTTGGATTGATGTACCTGGCGAGCATTCCCTATGCGGCGACGCTCTATCGCCGCAAAATGCGCGAGGAGCCGCCCCCTATGGCCCGGCCTGAGAAAGCCAGTCCGATCGACGAAGAAGACGACTCTCGCTAGGTCGAATATGGTCGTCCATCGCTCCATTCTAGGACAGCCGATCCGGGCAAAGGACGCGATAGGCGGGGCGGACGGTCCGGCGGGCCGGGCTAGGGAAAGCGATCCCGACACCGCCGCGCTGCTGGCGCGAGATTCGCGGCACTTTCTGCATCAGGCCGTCTCCACCCCCTGCCAGTTGGCGATCGGCAAGGCTGAAGGGATCTGGATCGAAGATTCGGCCGGCCGCCGCTACATGGATTTCCACGGCAACTCGGTCCACCACATCGGCTATGGACATCCCCGGCTGATCGCGGCGCTCAAGGCGCAGCTCGACACCCTGACCTTCGCGCCCCGCCGTTTCACCTGCGAGCCGGCAGTGGCCCTGGCCGAGCGCTTGGCGGAAGTCAGCCCGGGTCGTCTCGGCAAGGTGCTCTTCGCCACCGGCGGCTCGGATGCGATCGAGATCGCGCTCAGGATCGCACGCGCGGCGACGGGCCGATTCAAGACGGTATCTTTCTGGGACTCGTTTCATGGCGCGGGGTTCGGCGCTAGTAGCGTCGGCGGCGAGCCGCTGTTCCGTTCCGGTATTGCCGGCCCTCTGCTGACCGGGACCGAGCATGTGGCGCCGTTCGACTGCTATCGTTGCGCCTACGGCTATCCGGAGCGCAATGGAGCGCCCGATCTGGATCTCTGTCGTCTCGCCTGCGCCAACTACCTGCGCTATGTGCTGGAGCGTGAGGGCGACGTGGCCGCGGTCGTCGCCGAGCCGGCGCGGGCCGTGCCGACCTTCGCGCCGCCGGGATTTTGGTCCGCGGTCCGCAAGGCTTGCGACGACGTGGGCGCGCTGCTGATTTTCGACGAGATCCCGACGGCCCTCGGCAAGACCGGCAAGCTCTTCGCCACCGAGCACGAGGGTATCGAGCCGGACATTCTCGTCCTCGGGAAGAGCCTCGGCGGCGGGGTTCTTCCCCTCGCGGCTACGCTCTGCCGGCCTGGGCTCGACGTGGCCGGCGACTATGCCATCGGGCACTATACCCACGAGAAGAACCCCGTGACCTGCCGCGCCGGACTGACGACTCTCGAGATCATTGCCGACGAGGGGTTGGTGGAGAATGCCGCGGCGCGCGGCGAAAGAGCTCTCGAACGGTTGCACGAGATTGCGGCGCGGCACGCCTGCATCGGTCACCTGCGGGGCCGCGGGCTCCTCATCGGCATTGAGATTGTCGAGGACCGCGACAGCAAGACCCCCGCGCCGGCGCGGGCCGCTGCGATCCTGGCGCATTGCCTCGACAAGGGCCTCAGCTTCAAGACCTCGATGGGCAACGTGCTCACCCTGACGCCGCCATTGATCATCACCGACGAGCAGATGGACAGCGCCCTGGACATCCTCGAAGAGGCGATTACCGAGACTGGCGCAAGCGTCGCTGGATGATCAATGAGGCTGCAAAGTCCGTGTAATCTACCTGGTTTCTAATTGCAGGACCGGGGTATGATCCTTTCATGGGTGAATTCGGCCAAAAGATCATCGAGCGCATCTCCGCCTTACCGCCCGAGGACAGGGAGGCTGTCGAGGACGAAGTCCTGAGGTATATCGACCGTCTCGCGGCTATTCGGAAGGCTCTTGACGAGTCCGAAGAGGATATCTCGGCTGGAAGGGTTGCAGCGCTCGAAGACGTCGCAGGGCGTCTCAACAGGCGCTATGCCACATAAGGTCATCGTTACAGCTCGAGCTGAGCGCGACCTCCAGGACATCGGCGATTTCATCGCTCTCGACAACCCCTCCAAGGCGAATGAAACGGTTGCCAGGATCATCGAAGCAATACGAGGTCTGGATTCTTTTCCAGAGCGCCACAGGTTACGCCCTAACCTCGGGAGAGGGCGCCGTGTGCTCATTGTCGGAGACTACCTCGCAGTCTATCGCATCGAAGATGAGACTGTTTACGTCCAACACGTGACAGAGGGCTCTCGTGATCTCGAGGGGCTTCTCTCAAGAGATAACTAAGGCTTCTCACGACAATCCGGTCGACTCTCCCGAAGAGTACTCGGGACCTCTCCTTGGATTGCCGGGCAGAGCAGTCCTTCATTAGCCATCCTCACGTTCAGAGGGCATCCGAAAGACCCCGCGCTCGTCGTCCGCCAATTGCGCCAGCAGGCCGGTTTCCCAGGCCAGGTACTGACGGGAGGCTTCGAGATTGTCGTCGTGGCGATCGTGGACGAAGAAGAGGTAGTCGATACAGTCGTCGTGGCTGGGCGTATCGGGACTCTCGACGACCTCAAGCCCGGCGGCGGACCACTCCTTTGGTCCGCCGGGAAGCCGCACGACCTGTTTGAAGCCGAGCTCCGCTAGATCGATAGCTGCTAGAGGCGCCGTGCCGCGATCCCGGTCGGCGAGAACGATCTCGCAGTTCGCCGTGTGTCCGGCCAGGGCTCTTGCCAGCCGGGGTCTGGTCGCCCAAATCGCGCCGGCCGGGTGCGCAGATCGATGATCCATGCCCGCGGACAGGTCGATGAGAACGGCGCCGGCCTTGAGGTGTGAGGACAAGGCTTCCGGTGCAACCTCGGTCAGCCTGCTCTCATTTCGGGGCTGGGTTGGTACCGACGTCTGACAGGTGAGGATGTCCAGGTCGAGGATGTGGGCGTCGTGGCCCATGGCGCGCAGCCACAGCGCGGTGTGGGCGGCCCGCAAGCCGGTGTCGTCGACCAGCACGAGACGGGCGCCGCGGACCCCGACCCAGTGGTCGGTCGCCTGGACGAGCTGCCCGCCTGGTGCCCAGACCGCGCCGGCCAGGCTACCGGCTTCGTACTCCTCGCGGCTGCGCACATCGAAGACATAGAGGCTCCTGTCGCCATCCTTTCGCCAGGCATCCAGGGTCGCCGGTCCGACGGTCGGAAGACCGAAGCGTCCGATCAGCTCTTGGCCCCGGGCTCGCGACTGGTCGATGTCCTCTTGCCCGAGTTCCGGCAGGGCTGACGGCGTACTTCCGCGTTCCAGCTCGAAGCCCGCGAGGCGCCAGCCCTGGGTTCCGTTTTCGAGCGCGAGAACCGGGTTGGCGACGCCCTGATTGCGCAATGACTGGGCACCGATGATGGAGCGGGTCCGTCCGGCGCAGTTCACCACGACGGTGGTCTCCGCGCTTGGCGCAATTCGGCTCAAGCGGTGACCGAGCTCGGCGTTCGGGCAGGAGGCTGCCCCCGGCAGATTCATCTTGCCGAACTCCTCCGGGCTGCGGCCGTCGAGGACCACGAGGTCCTCACCCGCATCGAGCCGGCGGCGGAGCGCGGCAGCGGTCAGAGACGGTGTGCCCATATCGTGCTCGACGAGCTCGCCGAAAGTCTTGGAGGGCACGTTCACGCCTTTGAAGAGGATGTAGCCGGCATCGGCCCAGGCTGGCGCGCCGCCTGATACCCATCGCACATCGTCATAGCCTAAGGCGTCCAGGCGGCGGGCGGCGCGTTCGGCGACGCCGTCACCGTCGTCCAGCAGCAGGATCGGCACGCCGCGGCGCGGCAGCAGGGCCTCTGCCTCGAGCTCGAGACGGCTGTAGGGCAGGTTCACGCAAAAGAAGGGATGTCCCTCACCGTACTGACCGTGCTCCCGGACGTCCAGGAAGGCAATCTCGCCGCCTGCAGTCAGCCGCGCGCGGGCTTCGGCGGGAGAAATTGAAGAAATCTCGGTCATGGCGCGCCAGTGAGCATCGGAGGAGTCATCGGTTTGGTGTTTCCACGTTGGTTCTAATGGTGCCTCACACGACGGCGGCCCAGCTCAGAGTCCGACTGGAACCCTTGGACCGCGGAGACGCAGGATGAAGACGATAGGCGATCATGCCGAGGCGCTCTGGCCGCCGCTAATGGTGTGGCTTGCCGGACTGCTGTTCTCGGTGCCCACGGTGGCGATGGTTCTCTTCGCCGTGCTGGCGGCTGGCTGGATCCCGGCCGGCACACCTTAGCTCCGCGACTTCTACTTGGTCTTGACGCCGATCTCCATGATCTTGCAGGTGCCGGCGTCCTGATCGAAGGTCAGGCGCTCGGTGAGATGCTCCAGCGGACGGCCATAGAAGTGGAGGTGGCGGATCGGCGTATCGCCGAGGATCTCTACGTGGTGAATGTCGTCGGGCATCAGTGCGATTCCGCTGCCCGGCTTGACCTCGATGTGGTCAGTCTGGCGGATCTCCGCCTTGCCTGGCGTCGCGCCGTCATCGAGCCGGTCGTAGAGATAGTTCTGCTCCTCGCCGACGACACCCGCGATGCAGGCCCAGGTCGTGTGGTTGTGCGGCGGGATTTTCTTTCCCGGTCTCATGACGTTCAGATAGAGCGAGAGCCCGTCCGGCCCGTCGTGGGCGATCAGGAAGCGGTTTTGCCGCTCGCCCTCATCGGGGGAGGGGTAGGTCGTCTCGTCCCAAAGGTCGCGCTCCGCCGCCAATCTGATGAGTGAGGCCTTGATGTTCGAGAGCACTGAACGGCCTAGCGGTTGCGCGGCCAAGGCCGTTTTGGTCTCGCGCATGAGCTGCTCGACAGCCGCCTCGCGGCTCATTGATGCTACGGCCATTCCTCGTCTCCTCGTGGGCGTCTGTTCATTCAGAATAGCCTAGGCGATGAAACCAAGGCCATGCTTGAAGAGGATTTTGGCTGACGTTACCTCGGTGAGGAACTAGGTTTCGCGCATGGAACTGGAAGATGCAGCCGCATGCCTAGAGAAGCTGGGCAATCCGACAAGACTTCAGGTCTTTCGTCTCTTGGTGCGCGCCGGGCCCGAAGGACTTCCTGTCGGGCGTATCCAAGATCACCTGGGCGTGCCCGGTTCGACACTTTCCCATCATATCTCCCACCTCGTGAACGCCGGATTGGTCATACAAACCCGCGAAGGGCGGGTTCTAAGGTGCCGGCCTAACTTCGAGATGATGGATCAGGTGGTGGCATTCCTGACGGAGGAGTGCTGTGCCGGCCTCCCGGAGTAGGAGAGCAAACTCGTGCCGTCGCGCGCCGTGACGGTCTCGCGTTCGAAGACCTCCTCGAAGGCGGTCCGGAGCGCGACGTCGACGTCCGCCGTTGTGACCGGCAGGCCCAGGTCGACCAGCGACGTGACGCCATGCTCCGAGATCCCGCAGGGCACGATGCCGTCGAAGTGAGACAGATCCGGCTCGACATTGAGGGCGATGCCGTGAAAGCTGACCCAGCGACGGATCCGCACACCGATCGCGGCGACCTTGTCTTCTCGGCCGTGGCTTGCGGTGCGGTCGACCCAGATCCCGACCCGGCCGTCGCGCCGCTCGCCGACCACATTGAAGCGGGCCAGTGTCGCGATGAGCCAGCTTTCCAGATCACGGACATAGGCGCGCACGTCGCCGCCGCGCGCCTTGAGGTCGAGCATTACATAAGCGACCCGCTGGCCCGGACCGTGATAGGTGTACTGGCCACCGCGCCCCGCCCGGTAGACCGGAAAACGGTCGGGCTCGAGCAGGTCGTTGGGGTCGGCGCTGGTTCCGGCGGTGTAGAGCGGCGGATGCTCGAGCAGCCAGACCGTCTCGGGCGCCTGACCTAAGCGGATCTCGC
The DNA here is from genome assembly GCA_010016025.2 of Alatinidae sp. Z8VKAUB7J3. NCBI lineage: Eukaryota > Metazoa > Cnidaria > Cubozoa > Carybdeida > Alatinidae > Alatinidae sp. Z8VKAUB7J3. Next base: position 1,327,255 of record JAAAKM020000498.1, read on the forward strand.
TTGCCAGGCGCTCCATGGATTGCAAGGCCTCCGGATAGGCGATTGGAGACTCAGCGATCACCCAAGAGACCGGTTTATCCGCTGCCTGAGCCTGCACCATGGCGTGTTGCGCCCTATCCGAGGGTCTGCTAAGTCGAGCCACAGGTTAGGTCAAGAGACGGGTGACGCCAAGCTGGGGCCCTGATGCGAATTTGCTGGTGAAGCGGGGGCCTCTTGGGTCCGCGCCGATCGCTCGTATAGGGTCTGCAGCCGGAACGCCGCAGGCCCTTTTTGCAATTGGGGGCTACTCGCCCAGAACGATTTAACGAGAGGCCGCACGAAGCAGCCAATTACCGGGAGGACGCCGTGTCAGAAGATCTCCGCCAAGCCGCACTGCTGTTCCATCGCGAGCCCAGGCCGGGCAAGCTGGAGATCACGGCGACGAAGCCGCTCGGCACGCAACGGGACCTTGCGTTAGCTTACTCGCCCGGTGTCGCGGCGGCCTGCGAGGAGATCGCGGCGGATCCTGCGGAAGCCCGGAGCTTGACCGCGCGGGGCAATCTGGTCGGCGTCATCTCGAACGGCACAGCCGTGCTCGGCCTCGGGAATATCGGCCCGTTGGCCTCGAAGCCGGTCATGGAAGGCAAGGCCGTCCTCTTCAAGAAGTTCGCCGGCATCGATGTCTTCGACATCGAGGTCGACGAGCTCGATCCGGCAAAGCTGGTGGAGGTAATCGCGCCGCTGGAGCCGACCTTCGGCGGCATCAACCTCGAGGACATCAAGGCGCCCGAGTGCTTCGAAGTCGAGCAGGCGTTGCGCGAGCGCATGAACATCCCGGTTTTCCACGACGACCAGCACGGCACGGCGATCATCGTGGCGGCGGCCGTCTATAACGGCCTGCGGCTGGTCGGTAAGAAGATCGAGGACGTCAAGCTCGTTACCTCCGGCGCGGGCGCGGCGGCGCTCGCCTGCCTCAACCAACTGGTCTCCCTCGGTCTCAAGCGCGAGAACATCTGGGTCACCGACATTCTGGGCGTGGTCTACGAAGGCCGCGCCGAGCAGATGGACCGCTGGAAGGCAGCCTTCGCCCAGAAGACCGAGGCGCGAACCCTGGCTGACGTGATCGACGGCGCTGACATTTTCCTCGGTCTGTCGGCACCCGGCGTGCTCAAGCCCGCGCTGCTCGCGCGCATGGCCGACGGTCCCCTGATCATGGCGCTGGCCAACCCGGTGCCCGAGATCATGCCGGAGGAGGCCAAGGCGGTGCGCAAGGACGCGATCATCGCGACCGGGCGTTCCGACTATCCGAACCAGGTCAACAATGTCCTCTGCTTTCCCTATATTTTCAGGGGTGCGCTCGACGTCGGCGCCACGACGATCAACGAAGAGATGAAGCTGGCCGCGGTGCGGGCCATCGCCGACCTGGCCATGGCCGAGCCGTCCGAGGTGGTCGCCAAGGCCTACGGCGGCAAGGTCAGCCGCTTCGGGCCCGACTACCTCATCCCGAGCCCCTTCGACCCGCGCTTGATCCTGCAGATCGCCCCGGCCGTCGCCAAGGCGGCGATGGAGAGCGGGGTCGCGACCCGCGCGATCGACGACTTCGAGGCCTACGACGATCGCCTCGAGCGTTTCGTGTTCCGCTCCGGGAACCTCATGAAGCCACTCTTCGAGCGGTCACGACGTGACCCGAAGCGGGTGATCTATGCCGAGGGCGAGGATGAACGCGTGCTGCGGGCGATCCAGGTGGCGATCGACGAAGGGCTGGCGACGCCGATCGCCGTGGGCCGGCCAAGGGTGGTGAAGACGAGGGTAGAGCGGCTCGGTCTGCGGATCCGCCCGGGCGAAGATTTCGAGCTGATCAATCCGGAGAACGACCGCCGCTACAAGGACTATTGGCAGGCCTACCACGGTCTGATGGAGCGTAAGGGAATCTCGCCGGAGAAGGCCCGCACGGTGGTGCGCACCTCTGCGACGGCGATCGCTGCGCTTGCGGTCCATTTGGGCGATGCGGACGCCATGATCTGCGGGATCGAAGGCGGCTATCACACCCACCTTGCGTATGTCGGCGACATCATTGGCAAGGCGGTGGGCGTGCGCGATTTCTCGGCCCTCGGCCTGATCATTCTGCCGAAGGGCACCTACTTCATTGCCGACACCTACGTGACGCAGGATCCGGACGCCGAAGAGATCGTCGAGATGACCTGCCTGGCGGCCGAGCACATGCAGCGTTTCGGCATTGCGCCCAAGGTGGCGCTGCTCTCGCATTCCAATTTCGGCACGGTGGACTGCGCATCGGCGCAGAAGATGCACCGGGCCGTCGAGCTGCTGCACCGTCGCTGGCCCGAGCTGGAGGTCGAGGGCGAGATGCACGCCGACGCGGCCCTGGACCAGCAGGTCAGGGAGAGGATCTTCCCGAACTCGCGCCTGTCAGGCTCGGCCAATCTCCTGATCATGCCCAACATCGAGTCGGCGCACATCAGTATCAATCTCCTGAAGGGTTTGGGCGACGGACTCCTGGTCGGGCCGATCCTGGTTGGCAGCGCGGCCCCGGCCCATATTCTCACGTCATCGGTGACCGCACGTGGCGTGGTCAACATGACCGCGGTCGCGGTCGCCGACGTGCAGGCGCGGGCCGAGCAGGCCGGGGACTGATCCGGACGTGACCGACCAAGGTCCACAGGAGCGAGGCCCCGGAGACGGCAAACCCGGCGATCCGGCTTGGGTTCCGCCCGGTGCCGCGGGCTCGGACGACGCCACCTCCAGCGACGACGGCTACGTCATTCCCGACGAGCTGATCCTCTCGGTCGAAGAGGCGCTCAATGAAGGGCAGGCCGAGACGGTCGAAGGGCTGATCCAGCCGCTTCACCCTGCCGATCTCGCCGATCTCTTCGAGTATCTCACCAAGGATGAGCGCCGGCTGCTGACCGAGATCTGCGGCGGCGCCATGGATCCCGACGCGCTCGCCTACATGGATCCGGGCATCCGCGAGGAGGTCATCGAGCATCTCGGCGCCCAGGGCTTCGTGCGCAAGCTCTCTGAGCTCGACAGCGACGATGCGGTGGAGATCTTCTCCGACCTCGACGAGGAGGTGCAGCACCGCCTGCTGACCGCCCTGCCGCGGGCCTACCGGACCATGCTCGAGGAGAGCCTGAGCTATCCGGAGGACAGTGCCGGGCGCTTGATGCAGCGCGAGATCGTGGTGGTCCCGTCGGCCTGGACCGTCGGCGAGACGATCGATCACATGCGCTCGTCCAAGGACCTGCCGGACGACTTCTATCACCTCTTCATCGTGAATCCGAAGCACCGGCCGATCGGCTCGATCCCGCTAAGCCGCGTCCTGCGCACGCGCCGCCCGGTCCGGCTAACCGACATCATGGACAGCGACGTGCGCACGATCCCGATCGACACCGACGAAGAGGATGTTGGCTATCTCTTCCAGCAATACGGTCTGGTCTCGGCGCCGGTGGTGGACGAGGCAGGGCGCCTCGTCGGTGTGATCACCGTGGACGACGTGGTGCACGTGATCGACGAAGCGGCCGAGGACGATCTCATGAAGCTCGCCGGCGTCTCCGAGACCGACGTCTATCGGGCATCGTTCGACACCACCAAGGCCCGCTTCCCGTGGCTGCTGGTGAACCTGGCGACTGCGGTCCTGGCGTCGCTGGTGATCGGGATCTTCGAGGGGACCATCGAGCGCCTGGTGGCCTTGGCCATTCTCATGCCGATCGTCGCCTCGATGGGCGGCAATGCCGGTACCCAGACCTTGACGGTCGCGGTGCGCGCGATCGCCACCAAGGATCTGACCGCCGCCAACACCTGGCGCTTCGTCGGCAAGGAGTTGCTCGTAGGTTCGGCGAACGGCTTGCTGTTCGCAGTCCTGGCCGGTGCGCTGGCGTGGCTTTGGTTCAGCGACCCGAAGCTGGGCTTGGTGATCGCCGCGGCCATGATCGTCAACCTCGTGGTCGCCGGGCTTTCGGGCACGCTGATCCCGTTGGCCCTCGAGAAGGTCGGCGTCGATCCCGCCATAGCCTCCAGCGTCTTCCTGACGACGGTCACCGACGTAGTCGGCTTCTTTGCCTTCCTCGGACTTGCCGCGGTGTTTTTGCTTTAGGGGCCGGCGAGTCCGCGGTGCTCACCGCGCACCAAACTCCAGCCCTCCCAATGGTCACGCCGGACGAAGATCCGGCGTCCATGTCGATGGCGGTAACTTCGGAGGGATGGATCCGGCTCTGCGCAGCACCGCTGCTTGTCCAGGATGACCAGCCATGCGGGGGCGAGGGGAACGTCTGTTCGCCTACCCCTACTTGAAGAACTTGTTTTCGGTCCGCGCACTGGGCTCGATCAGGGACACGCAGTCATCGCGCGCGCCGCTGGCATCGCTGCACTTGATGACATCGTTCAACAGGATGTTGCCCAGCGTGTCGCAGGCCAGGTCCTTGATAGAGAAGGAGGAGACCTTGGTCTTGCCGGTCGAAAGCGGCGCTGCATTGATCACCAGGCGCTTGGCGATCGTGCCGTCGAGGCCGAAGAGATAGAGGTCGAGAGTGAAGGCTTCGAAGCTGGACTCGGTTCCGTTCTGGAATACCAGATAGGCCAGGCAGGCGCCGTCCTTGGGCTCCAATTTGTTGAGCTCGACGGAAATGGGCGCGGCATCTTGCGCCTTGGCGGGCGTTGCCGTTGCCTGAACCAAGGTCGCAAAGCCGAGGGTCATGGCGGCGGCGAGCGTCAGCTTGAGAATCTTCATGGGGTCCAGCGTGTCCTCTTGAGCCTCCTCTGATGGCCGGAACCTATCACGGAAGTCGGGAGGGTAACAGGGATGCCCGGGAAAGGATCACACTCAAGCTCCGTGAAATAAGCCGCACTCCCCCTCCTGCGCGACGAGTGCGGTTCGATTTTCACGGCAAGGTTGGGACGGCAGCCTGTCGTCGTGACGTGCGTTTGCGAAGGGCTCCGGTGTCATGAAATTGACACCTGGAGAGGCCGCTATGGCACAGGAATGCCCCCGGCAGACCCGAGAGTCCGCCGGGGGCCAGTATTCGCCGCCGTTCAGGTCTTGGCCAGGTCCGGCGTCTCGAGAACGTGCGGGGTGTTATAGGCCGCCAGGTCGATCTGCTCCTCGGATTTGGCGATCAGCACCGTGCAGGCCGCGTCGCCGGTTACGTTGAGCGCCGTGCGAGCCATATCCAGGATACGATCGATACCCGCGATGATCGCGACGCCTTCCAGCGGGAGGCCGACCGACGTCATCACGAGCGACAGCATCACGAGGCCGGCGCCGGGCACGCCGGCGGTGCCGATCGAGGCAAGCGTCGAGGTCAAGATGATCGTGATGTACTCGGACACGCCGAGCTCGACCCCGAATGCTTGGGCGATGAATAAGACCGCGACCCCCTGGTACATCGCGGTACCGTCCATGTTGATCGTGGCCCCCAGCGGCAGCGTAAAGCTTGCGACCGACCGGTTCACGCCCAGGTTCTTCTGCGCCGCCGTCATCGTGACCGGCAGGGTCCCCGAGCTGGAGGTGCTGGTGAAGGCCACGATTTGCGGTTCGATGATTCCCTGGAAGAACCGCAGCGGATTGAGGCGCGCCACGAATGCCACGAGGCTGCCGTAGACAAAGAGCGCGTGCAGGATGCAGCCTATGTAGAGGGCCACGATGAGGGTGGCCAGCGGCAACAGCACGTCCAGACCATAGGTGCCCGCGACCCAGGCCATGAGCGCGAAGACGCCGTAGGGCGCGAACGAGATGACGATCTCGGTCAGCTTGAGGATGACCGTGTTCAGCGAGTCGAAGAACTGGCGGATCGGTTGGGCCGGCTCTCCCGCCAGATTGATCGCCAGGCCGAACACGATCGCGAAGAAGATGACCTGAAGCACATTGCCGTCAGCGGCGGCGGCAATCGGGTTGACCGGAATGATGCCGATCAACTGTTGGATGAACGGCGGCGAGGTCTTCGGCTCCATTGCCGCCGCGGCGGCCATGTCGACGCCGACGCCAGGTTGGAAGAGCGTTCCGAGCAACAGGCCGATCGTGATCGCGAAGGCGGTCGTGCCGAGATAGAACAAAACAGATTTCAGCCCGATGCGCCCCATGCGCGCCATGTCGCTCACCGAGGTCATGCCGCAGACGAGGGAGACGAAAATCAGCGGCACGATCAGCATCTTGATCGCGGAAATAAAGACTGTCCCTACATGCTTGATAGTGGCCGCGGCAGCCTCGTTACCCGTCGAGTTGAGAAGTATTCCGACGATCATTCCGAGGGCCAGGGCGATCACGATTTGCTTCCAAAGTAGCAAGTTCGTCCAGGTGGCCCATATCCCTCTCTTCTGTGCATCCGAAGCCATGATTCCCTCCCGTTTCAGTTCGAACTGGTAGTTGATGGGTCTTGTTCCCCTCTAACTACCACCCGGCGGGACGATCACGTGTTGCGAATGGAAAATCCCGCTTGCATTCTTTGCAACAGCGGCGATGCCAGTGAAGAATCGCTTAGATCGAAAATGCCGACGACGATCCGGTAAGCCTTAGGATAAACAACGTTTTCAATGTAATAGGGTCGGTCTGCAGCTCAGGTTGGGGCCTGGAGTAGACCGGGCGGAAGGCGGTTCGACGTAAGGTTCGAATGAGCTTAGCGAAGCGCAAGGTCAACGCATTTTTCGGCCAGGACGCGCGTCGGGTCGACCGGAATGGCAGACAGATCCGAGGCCGTCTCCGTCACTATTAGCGGCAATTCGGTGCATCCGAGAATGACGGCCTCGGCTCCTCGTTCGACGACGTGTGCAAACGCAACGGCGATTTGTTTTTTGCAAACCCCGTCGGTATTTCCAGCTTTCACACCTTGCGGTCCATAAATCGAGTCCATGACGATGGCCTGGTGGGTGTCGTCGGGCAGCACGAATTCGAAGCCGGCACTCTTGAGCGCGTCCTGGTAAAGCTCGCTCTGAATGGTCCCGTTTGTCGCCAAGACCGCGACTTTGCGGACCTGCGGGTGACGGATTCGAATATGGTCGGTTGTCGCGGTTAGGATGCTGACGATAGGAATATCGAGATGGCGCTGAATACGGTCGAGGTAGGCGTGCGCGGTGTTGCAGGGGATGGCGATGACATGCGCGCCGCCGCGCTCGAGTTTCTTGCAGGTCGAGTAGAGGGCGATTGTCGGGTCGACACCTTGTCCGACGAGGTTCTCGGTTCGGTCAGGGATCTGCGGGTTCTGTTCGACCAGGACTTTGACGTGATCTTGATCGCGTGAGGCTTTGGTTTGGGCGACGAGCTTCGACAGGAAATCCACGGTGGCGGCCGGCCCGACACCGCCGACGACGCCGACCTTGAACGGCTTGCGTCGATCGATGTCGGTCACGGCAAGAGCATGTTCGGCGTACAGCTCGGCGGTGTTGAGCGCGGTCATTCCCTCGGGAACGGCGAGGGAGTCGAGCAATAGCGGAAGCTCCGTCAGTCCTGGAACGAATAGGGTCGCGCCGCGGGCGGCGAGATCCTCCATGGCGGCGGCCACAGGGCGAAGGATTTCCGCGCCTCGATGGCCCGACTTGAATCCTTTCGGGCCATAGATCGCCTGCATGACCGCATGCTGGACCGACTGCGATGGGTAAAGAACTTCGACCTCATCACAGAACAGTCTTTCGAACAGCTTGCTGTTCCTCACGTAGTGGGTCGTCAAGACGCCGAGCTTCTGCGGCGTTGGTTCCAACTCACGGACGTGGTTGCCGATGGCATCCGTCATGCTGATCAGCTTTAGGCCAACTTCGCCTACCAGCTCGCCGAGGAAGGTGTGCGTGACGAAACACGGCAGGATGGCCGCGTCGCAGCCATCCCTTTCCATACGTGCAAGTGTATCGAAAACGTAGAATTTGCGGTGAACAGGGTTATAGGCTTCGTCCATCGGTGAAACGGATTCGCGCATTGGACGCTGCTCGAAGACGAGCTCCCGGTGATCTCCCTCCGATCGGACGGGCGTCGCCCGAACGATGCGGTTGAGGATATCCGCTCCCGCAAGTGCGCCCAAGCCCCCGACGATACCAAGGCGCAATGCCTTCGGTTCAACCATCGTTCCATTCTTCATCGTAGTCGCTCGGGCCACCTGAGATTTGCCTTCGCTCGCACGACTGGCGGGCACCCGCGAGTTTCACAAAACACTCTCCAGTGAAATTGTGAGATCGTTTGGGGGCCGATCGTGAACGCGCCATGACATTGTGCGCAACGATCTTGCAAACTTCGCAATCCTAAAGAACCATAGAGTGACGAGCTTCCTGTCCTGGGAGGGTAGGTTATGGAGTTGGACTGGCTCGAAGATTTTCTCGCGCTGTCGTCGGCAGGTGTGTTCGCACGTGCTGCCGAAGCAAGGAACATCAGCCAATCCGCGTTTACGCGCCGCATTCAGAATCTGGAATTCTGGGCCGGAACGGCGTTGTTCGATCGAAGTGTGCACCCCGTCGGCCTTACCCCAGCGGGCAAATCCTTCAAACAGACTGCGGTTGAGACGATCAAGACGCTTCAGCTTGCAAAGAACGATCTTCGCGACAGGTCGCGCCGTGAAGCCGAGGTGCTTGATTTCGTCGCGCTGCACACTTTGGCGATCTCTTTCTTTCCCATGTGGCTCACCGAGGTGAGCAAACACATGGGGCCGATCAGATCGCGCCTCGTGGCCGAGAACTATTCGGGTTGCGCCGAGGCGATCTTGGCGGGGAGCGCGGACTTCATGCTGTGTTACACCAATCCGTCGGTTCCCGCGATTTCCGACAGTGCGCGCTATCCCTCGGTGCGCATCGCAGAGGACAGGCTGGTCGCGGTCAGCGCGGCGTCTCCCGATGGCGCGGCACTCTATCGGATTGATGGAAGCGCGGACGTTCCCTATCTCGCATACGCTCCGGACACCTTTCTAGGGCGCATTTCACAGGTGCATATCGATCGATCGGGTGTCCGGAGCAAGTTGAGGCCGGTCTACGAGAATTCGGTGGCCGAAGCTCTGAAGACGGCCTGTATCGAAGGCCACGGAATCGCGCTCTTGCCCCGGCTTGCCGCGAGGAGGGAGCTGGCGGCAGGCGAGTTGGTCGAAGCCGGCTCACCCCAAGCCGTCACGCGAATCCATATCGAGCTCTATCGCTCGACTGAGCGCAGCCGTTCGACATTGGAGCGTTTCTGGATGCTTGCGCGGAGCTTGGAGGTGACTTCGCTGCGCGACTCCGCGTCCGATCCCACGGCGCCGACGGGAGCTCACGGTCAAGACGCCTGACCGCAGCCTGGAGCTGTGCCGGGCGATGCCCTGGGCGAAGAAAACCCCGCTGGCGGCGCCAGCGGGGCAAGTTCAACAGGGAGGCGTCGTCAGGACGACGACACCTGCAGTATCCCTAGATATGGTTAACAAATCCTTTACGAGGCACAATTTATTCGCCTATCGGTCGCCATAGGTTCTTCTGTGTCCTTATAACGCAAGCTCCTCGATCCAAATAGGATTTGCGGCCGGATCGGAGCTGCACCCGCGGAGCGAGACAAAGGATCGCCAATTTTTAGAACTTTCGGCTTTCGCCGGGCGCCATGACGATCACGTCGGCTGGATAGTCCCCGAGGGCCGCCTTGAATTGCTCCGGCGTGCCTTTGAGCGGGGGAAAGGTACCGTAGTGCATCGGGACCACGGTTTTGACCTTCAGCAGCTCGCTGACCGCATAGGCGGCGTGGCGCGGGTCCATGGTGAAGTGGCCGCCGATCGGCAGGAGGCTGAGGTCAGGCGCGTAAAGGCGCCCGATCAAAGCCATGTCCCCGAACACGCCGGTGTCGCCGGCATGATAGATCTTGCGGCCGTCCTCGACCTCGACGATGTAGCCGGCCGGTTCGCCGCCGGGAAAGACGGCGCGGCGTCCGGTTACCGGATCGTTGAAGACGAACTCGGAGGAGTGCTCAGCGCGCACCATGGTGACCGTGACGCCCTCGCCGATCGGCGTGATCGGTCCGCTCTTGTTGAAGCGAATGAGCTGCTCCTTGGGCAGCAGCTCGAGCGCCAGGAAGGTCTGTCCCATGTCCGCGTTCATGGCGACCTTGGCCCCGCTCATCTCGGCGATCTTGAGCGTGTCGCCGACGTGGTCGCCATGGCCGTGCGTGACCAGAATTAGGTCGACTCGGCCAAGCGAATCCAAGTCCTTCAGGGCCTCGGGGGTCTTGGGATTCTTGGTGATGAAGGGGTCGATCAGGATGACCTTGCCGCCGGGAGTGGTGATCTTGAACGCGGCTTGGCCGTACCAGAGCACTTCCGCGGCGTAGGCAGATCCGGCTCCGAGCGCGAGCACAAGCGCCGCCCATGCGGCACACAGCAGGGTCTTCATAGCATTCACCCTCTCAATAGAGATCTTTCGGAGAAACCACTCTAGCCGACCCGTCCCCCCGGAGACAGTTACATGCTCGGCTGCCCGCAGCGGCATTTCACATTGTGCCACGTGAGTTGTATTGTTCGCCTCATCGGAGATGTGGGATAGGGGATAACCTGATGTTCAGTCTAGACCTCTAGTGTCCGCCGGTCCCTGAACACCAAGGTTGTTTTTCGACATGAGCAGCGAGCTGAGCGCACTTTGGCGCGACAGCCGGATCTACGGCTTGGGCAGCCTGCTCAACCGAATCGCGGGGCTCCTGCTGATTCCGGTGGTCCTGCATATTCTGCCGGCCGAGGATTGGGGCATCTACATGCTGGTCCTCGCGGTGACCGGCTTTCTTGCCGTCCCGGCGATCGCCGCGATCGATACCATGGTCCGGGTTTACTTCGAGGACGACGACGAAGCACGCCGCCGCCGTGTCGTCAGCACCATGCTCGGACTTTTTGCCGTTCTGGCGATCGGTCTAGCTGCCCTTTCCGTGCCACTGGCGGGCCTCCTGGGGCATCTCCTGCTGGGCCATCAGGAGCACTTCGCGGTCTTTCTCCTCGGCCTCTTCGTCATGCTCTTCGATCTCCTGCTGGGGATCGTCCTCGACTATCTTAGGATCCTCAAGCGGCCGGTCGTCTTCGTAGCCGCCACCCTCGGCCGATCGCTCGGCCAGTTCGGACTTACGATCCTTTTGGTGGTGTCCTTCGATCTGGGCCTGCTCGGTGTGATCCTCGGAAGCCTGACCGCTACGGCAGTGGCCGCGCTCGCGGCCGCTGCGTGGGTGCTTCGCCGGATCGGCTGGGCCTTCGACCGCGCGATCCTGAGCGAGATCCTGACACTGGGTCTTCCGCTGGTGCCGGCGTGGCTTTCGAAGTCCGCCTATCCTTTGGTCGAACGCCAGGTGCTGAACCTCATAGCCGGACCTGCGGCCGTCGGGATCTTTGCTTTCGGAAGCCGCCTGAGCGAGCAGCTCGGGGTGCTCATGCAGGGCCCCTTTGCCGACGTTTGGGGAGTGCGCATGATGGAGGTCGGGCAGGATCCGGAGAAGGCGCGCGACTTTCATCGTGTTTTTCTCTACTTCCTGCTCGCCCTGACCTCGGCCGCTCTCGGTCTTGCTCTCTATGCGCCCGAGCTGGTCCGGCTGATCTCGGGAGCCGACTACTGGCCGGCCATGGCATTGGTTCCGATTCTCGCCTTGGCCCAGATCGGGGCCGCGATGAACTACCACTTCGAGGTCTGTTTGATTCAGGCCAAGGAGACCCGGGCGCTGGCCATCTTGAATGCGACCGGGATCGCCGCAGCCGTGGTGCTGCTCACGCTCCTGACGACTTGGTTTGGCCTGCTGGGCGCGGCGGCGGGCGCGCTCGCAGCCCAGCTCATTCGCCTTGGCGCCTCGCTTTGGTTCGTGGCGCGCCGTACGATCTATCTTCGGCTGTTTCCCTGGCGCGAGGGGCTAATCCTTCTCGGCTTGGCCATCTTTGCCCTTCTTATCGCTATGGCCATCGGCGGACAGGCGGTCACGTTCTCGATTTTCGTTGTGAAGGCGCTGATTTTCGGCGGCTTCCTCATTGCGGTCTATCTGAGCCCGGCGCTCTCGCCGGATGAGCGGGGGGCGATCCGCGGCTATTGCAAGGTCCGGCTCACCGGCGTCTCGGGCGGGCACCGATGACCGATGTCGCGTTGGCTGACGGGGCGGATGGAGCCTCCCGTGCTGAAACGCGCGAAGCGACGATATACAGCCTTGTCGAGGCAAGCGGGCTCGACCAAATCGCAGCGCACCGGCCGGCCTGGGAGAGCCTGGCTGCCGCGGCATCCGATCCCAACGTATTCTATGAACCGGGGTTCCTCCTGCCTCTCCTGCAATATTTCGCCGATCAGGAGGGTGTCCGGGTCCTCTTCGTCTATCGCCGCAGTGAGCCGGCTAGGTCGGCGCTCGTGGCCGTCTTTCCGCTGCGGCAGGAGCGCCGCGGTCCCGGTCGGCTTTTGCGCCGCCATCAGCTCTTTTGGCATGTTTACATCGGCCTGTGCACGCCTCTGCTGCATCCAGAGTTCGCCTGCGAAGCGCTCGATGCCCTGTTCGATTGGCTTGACCGGCGGCCGGAAGGTTCGGGGCTCCTCGGACTGCAGTATGTCGACCTTGACGGATCCTTCGGTGCCGCGCTCCGCGAGACCGCGGCGCGCCGAAGTCAGCCTATCCACGTCAAGGAGGTTTTCGAACGTGCGATCCTGCGGCCCGGCCCGAATGCCGAGAAGTATCTGAATGATGCCTTGAGCGCAAAGCGACGGAGGGAGTTCCAGCGTCAGCGCAATCGCCTGGCGGAGCTTGGGGAACTTTCCCTGGAATGCTTGGGGCCGGAGGATGACCTGCAGCCTTGGGCCGACGATTTTCTTCTCTTGGAGGCGAGTGGTTGGAAAGGCGAGGCCGGGACGGCATTCGCGAGTCGTGAAAACGATGCAGCGTTCTTTCGAGCGCTTCTGGCCGAGGCGCACGACGAGGGTCGACTCCTGATGTGCGCGCTGTCCTTGGACGGCAAACGGATTGCCATGGAGTGCACGCTGCAAGCGGCCGGTGGCGGCGGCGCCTTCGCGTTCAAGATTGCCTACGACGAGAGTTTCGCCCGCTTTTCGCCGGGCGTGCTGTTGGTGCTCGAGGTGATCAGGCTGGTCCACGAGCAACCCGGGTCCCCTCCGTGGGTGGATTCCTGCGCCAAATCGAATCACGCGATGATCGACCGGCTGTGGCCCGATCGGCGCGAGATTGCTTATGTCTTTTGTGCCGCCCGGCGATGGCGCTACCGGCTGTTGTTCAAGGTTTTCGCGTTCCTGACGAGAAAAATCGCCTGAAGGGAGAAAAGCCTTAACGGCGCCCATCCACCCGGATAACATGCTTGCCAAGATAAACATACAACGGGAGGGTGGCAGTGTCAGGGCAGCGTGGGTTTTCTCGCTTTAGGAGCATTAGCCGTGCGACGCGGCGCGGCTTTCTCTGCGCAGCCGTGGCGCTGGCAGTGCTTGGCGCGCCGACCACCGGCTGGGCCGACGGTCGCAAGACGATCGATTATTATGCTTGATTTTATTACCTGCCATGTGATTTGCGTGAACCACGTATTCATTTGCTGCTCACATTTATCTTATATAGGTGCAGAAAAATGGTGTTTACTTGGAATTCTCAAGATTCGAAGGAACTGTTGGTTATCCTCAACTTCCAGACAATGGAATAGAAGGAACTGATAACCTAAAAAAGAATCGAAAGGTGAGTATGCCTTTGTATGTATGCATCGCAATTGCAAGTGGTTGGCCTTTAACTATTGCTTAAGCAGCCTACGGATATCCAGCCTTTGCAAGTGCTTACCTGTATGGCATGTATTAGATACGTTTGTGTCTTCGTTCAATGTCATCACAAAACGAGGTTCTTCATGTAAATGTATTTGACCATGCAGATCGAGGTGCAATGACGCTAGGCCTTTTGGGCTACACGAACAAGTTTGTTACTGTTTGACCGACATTTGCCAAGAGCCTGGGAACGTATTCAATAATAGTACCACTGCACTGCCTTGTGAAGCAGCAGTGCCCGACGTGGGGTCTAGAGCCCCACCGGACAACAGACGATTGCAGGAGGCAGTGGAGTGCAAGATTCCCGTTGTGAAACTGGTAATTTTAAGGGCCTCTGGCTTTGGTTTTAGCCATGATTGCCACCTTTCACGATCAAGGTTACCGTGTATCAATTACTTCCGTCCTTTTCCCCTGCCTCAGCCCAAGAGAAAGGAAATTCTTGTCTTTCCTTGGAAATCATCAGAACTAATTCGGACGTAGTTTAAGGATTGTTCTGAAAACCTGGATTAGAATAAGCAGGAGTTCAGTATTTCTACAAGTCTATTTTGTCACTTTTCGTGTTTGCTCAGACTTTTCGGCTGCGCAAGCCTACGTTTGGAATTAAATAAAAGTGTTTGGAAGTTGTCTATCTGTAGAGCTCTTTGGACTGGACATTGCTTATAAGTTTTATCTGTTCTAAAAATCAATATTGAGCACAACAAAGTTACATATAATTTAAGAATGACGTTTTGCCTATCTTCTGTATTGCATTTTCCAGGTCAAAGCACGTGTTATATCAGTAAATCCATTCACGAAGGCTATTGGATTGTCCCTTTTGGAGCCAATTGTCGACTTCGAAGAAAATCAAGCAAATGAAGATGACATGATAGGATTGGTAAAAGATTGTGAGATACGAAATAATAGTGCAAAGCTGTTATTGTCATTTGATGATGGCATACGTGCAACAGTTATCGTAAGTGAATCTACAAAAAGCAATATCTGATACTTGTTGCTAATGTTATGAAAGTAATCTAAATTTAAAATTACGTCTTCATGGCATACCACAGGTATGCCGTTTTTAGTCGTAATATGAATTTATATTCGTAGTTCAGTGGTTGCGAGCTCCACTGGAATCTTGTCCGAACACCCCTCAAAATTCATATACGGATAAGTCATTACTGCGCTAGTTCCCAGCTCCGCACTGGTAGATATCGTACCACCCTTCACGCAAATTTGCAGACCGGTCTCTCTGCGCCTAGTGCTTCAGCATTGGGGTACCTTGATAACTTGAATGTTCCCTTTTCGTTTCCGATGTCTTGAAAGGGCTGCTTCCCTTCCTGTAGATGCCTGTGTGTATAAATGCAATAACTAACTACACAACCAATCAGTTTAAGAGATTGAATTTGAGGCCACTTTGTAACAAGGAAGTGTTTCTCTTCCTTTTTCAATTTTTATTAAATACCTTTCCGCACGTTTAAGGGAAAAGTAGGTAGCTTGTGTTTAGTGGCCCCAATAACATTTGTGACGAGCTAGATGAGCTCTTGAACCCAGTGTATGTCACAGAACAGAAATTCGATGTGACTTCCTGTCAAACTTTATAGGGAACAGAAAGTACTTGTCGATAGAAAGCATGAGGGAATTACTATGATTGTTAGATCACCCTAACTCTGGATTTTTTTAATCCTTTTTCGTTTTGTATTATCATTAATTGCTACGAACAGAGACCATCGTTAGTGACCCTTTGAATTTCCTCAATATATCAAACTACACGTATCTAGGACATCTCTCTTGTTAAGACTGTGCAGACGCACGTGTTCCAGTACATTCATTTGTGCAGAATGCATTATATTTCCGTCTCTTTGGTACATTTTGCATTTGTGTGTTGTTTTCGTAGGCTGGAACGCTAAGCAGAGGCGATTCGGATAAGGAGAAGAAGTACAAGCCTGGAAAGAAAAAGAAGTAAGACAAAGCGATTTGAGTAGCTGCATACTTAACAGACATATTGAGTTTGTGTGTTTTTGAATGTTCTGGTATTAAGAAGGAGGTAGGGGGAGAGAAAGGAGGGCTTCGGTGTGGCAGTATTAGATGCTTTTTCTTGCATAAATGAAATTGTTAAGCATTTCTCAAATTTTGAGACGTACATTCAAAGGAGCATTTCGTATAGCGGTCGCCAAATTACAGAAGTAACTATCCATGGACATCAGATTAGTTGTAAGGCACCTCTATTGAGACTAAGCTTCAGAAACAATTTTTAGGGCAACCTATAGTGTATAATTTTATTTTGATAATTTCTTGTAACATTTACATCAGTGTCCTTATACTATGGTTTTGTAGTAGACTGTAGATTTCTTATAATGCCAAACGCTTGGGATACATTTTTATAAGTGCTGTTTAAACTGTAATAGCAATCATTGTTATTATAATTGTTATCATCATCATCATGTTCTTCTTCATATTGTCATTACCATAACAACGTTGTGATTGTTGTTGTTGTTGACCTATTATTAAGTGTTGAAGTAGCATTAAGAGCATCTGATTGTATATTTAAGTGACATAAGCAAAACTTTGCTTCTAGAAAGCTATTTATATTCGTAGGATTAACGATATTCAAATTTGATGTTATTTGGTTCATTTACCAGTTGGATGTTGTTGTTGTTGTTGTTGTTGCAAGTACAGAACAAGAACCAAAACAACTCAACAAGCAGAAAAAAAAGAATCAGGCCACATCTCATTGTTCATTGTATTGCGAAGAAGAGTTCGAAAATAATTTAATTATTAGATAACAGGAAAGAATTATTGGCTCCGAAAATAGCCGTGAAAGGTACAGAAGATTTTCCTATAAAAGCCCATCTGCTGTCACCTTGAGTGACTGCCTTACTTCCTCCTCTTCAACTCTCCCTTACCATTCTGCACTTTAGTGGTTCTTAACGCTTAACCAATTAACCTTTTTCAAGTTCTCTTCAATATTTCAATAGCACATTAAATGGCATTCTTTTGATTACCATTTTCCCTCTAAAATAAACCAGACACTGTTATTGACTTATTCGACAACGTTGCTCATCGTATTATGCGGGACTCTGTCTTAAGTGGTCAAAACTTTTGTCTTGGAATAGGAGTGGCACCTAGAATTCAAAATTAAGAAGTACCATTAAGAATTCCTTATTTTGTTTTCATTTCTTATATCTTTTAGAGGGAAACTTGTTGGCTATAACAGCATGGATAGATTGTTCATCGTCTCCTTTGAAAAGTAAGAAGTGTCTTTCATAGTGCAAGGGAGTCTGTATTTTATATGCATTTTACCTTGATAATGAACTGTATTTGTTTTCCCATTATTGATGTTATGCTTCCTTTGTTAGATTTTCTCCGTCATTAACTAAGTAAGCTATATATATATTTGAAGCAGTAGTGGACGTAAGATAACGTACTTTAAAATTTAACCTCTACTCCGCCTTAAGAGGGTTGCTAAATTTCTGGTCCTTAATGGATCTGCTTATTTCATCTGGACCCATATGGTTTAGGTTGCGAGTCAAAACTTATATGTACGAAAGAAGAAAAATGCACGGGTGTAATATTGCAAATACTGGTGTATTCTTATTTGCATCTTTTTTTCACTAATGCATCACATCAGATTGGTGTCATGTAGGGTATATAGGGCAATCATTTCCAAGTATTTGTGATTTGATTAAATGCATTGTCGAAAGCGCTTTTTGTAAGACCTCTATTTCTAAGGACAGGTCCCGGGAGGAATAAGGGCATTACTTTAATGATGGTTCTAGTGTGTAAACAAGGCAATGAAGCCATATTTTAAGGTTGCGAATAAGGGGACGTATGAGCGAGTATGAGTAGGTAACAGTTACTACCTTTGTGGGACGTTCAATGAGAGAGGCAGCAAGGGATGTTGACATGACACGGTTAGAAGATTGGGCTCTTTAAGAGAGGGTTAGATATGAATGTCGAATTTTTCTGAAATGTTGGTCCTTTGAGAACCCACGTATGCTCATAGGTGCGAGAAATAGATAAACTCAGTCCTTCCGATGCACTATTATTCCAGCAGTCAGTATAACTTTGTATCTGCTCAAGGTTTTCCTTTAAATATCATGGCTCTTTCCCATGACGTGGTGGTCAGAAAAACATCGAGACGATCTCATTATTCACTGGTTATCTTACAAAGGTATACAATCATTGTTAATATCAGCATCTGTAGCAGTACAGTTGTATTGTTAGGCATAAGGGTTGGAGGTTGAGGTGGGGACGTTTATTAGAGTTCATAGATTATTAGAAGGATCGGTTGATCGAAGCAATAGGATATATGTTGAGATGTGAAATACGATAGCTTATGACTTTGAAGTTCCGAATTACTACAATTTGCACATTCCGTACTTTATAATTGTGTGTCCTTTCTGTTTGCCATTAGGTCCGTTATTGAGCAACCTTTCCTTCGTTATCAGGATTTGAAGTTGGGACAAACTGTTGAGGTTTGCATTTTTACTGTTCCTCTTTCTTGATGCTGAGTAATCCATTATTCAACCTTTTGTCTGTCATAACGGATATTTACGTAGGTCTTTGCATTATTTATGTTGACTTTATTATCCTCATTTCTTTTTTAGCTCACCGACTCTCGTTTTCAGTTCCGCTTTACCTTCGTTATCGTCAAGGCATCCCATCGTAGTTAATATTATTATGCACGTTATTACTTACATGAATATCTACATTCCATTTTCCACTCTATATTAACGTTAAACATGCTTCGTCATCCAAATTCGGACGCAAGTGATGATCCTCGCGTATGTGCCGATGCTCTTCCAGATCACTAATTCGCGTTAAAAAGATATGCTTGCCAATATTTCCCCATTTCTGTTCGCATGCCTGCCCCCTGTATAATCGAAGTAAGCTTCCTCTGTACGCGACTACACTTACAAATTGATACCCTTGTTACTTCAACGACATTATGCCCTAATGTATGCACGTTGTGAAACTTGTTGTCTACATATTGTTGCCTTTTGGTGTTCCAGTTGTTTTTATTTTTATCGTTAATTATCATATCTTAATCACACTTAAGTGCAGTATACATGCCATGAATACTATTTAAGTATGCAATGCTTAGTATATTTACAATATTATTCATTTAAAGGGAACAATAGTCTGCCTTGAATCGTTTGGGATGCTGGTGAAACTTGCTGATCGCATCAGGGGTTTGGTGCCTACTTTGCATCTAGCAGACATTACGTTAAAACATCCAGAGAAGAAGCTCGTTGAAGGCAAAAAGATCCAGTGCAAGGTACGAGTGAACATACTTTAGTTAAAGAAGGGATGAACTCTCTTATTTTGTTTCGTGTAATGAATAGACTGAAAGCAGTTCAAGAAGTTCCACGTTTTACCTTGAGTATGTCAGTCGGCTATGAAAGGCGAACATTGTAATGGACCGGTGTCTCAGTGGATTTTTTGAAATTTTACAAACTCAATCTAAACATACGATAGAAGTTTGAATCGACCAACAGCCACATTTCGACGTCATGAGTTCTCTTCGTTCTTTGAAGTGGTAATCCATGCTATGAGCTTCAGGTGTTCGGCGCCTATATGCTACCCTCACTAGCAAAACATAGGTAAGAGTGACGCTTGCTATGACAACGTGGCCATTAAACCTTCACAAATATAAATACAAATGATCGTACGTACGTTTCATTTAGTTTGTACGGAGGGGAAATAACGTAAAGAAACATTGACGCTCCGTCAGATGCTACTTATCTGGGGATCTTGCGACATTTAGGTACGTAGGGCAGGGGCACTTGTCAGGCTCTAATTTCCAATACTGTTGTTTGTCAAAGGAGTAAAAGGTACTAATTGGTATTACCTTGTCATTCCGTAGGTTTTGAAAGTTATACCAGAAAAGAAAAAATTGTTTCTGACGCACAAGAAAACGATGGTAACGTCGGACCATTCACTTTTGACATCGTATGAGGAAGTCAAGGAGGGATTAATTGCACATGGATTTATTGCAGCTGTGAAACGACACGGACTTCTTGTGAAGTTTTATGGAAATGTGTGCGGATTCCTAAAACGCAGTGATCTAGGGTAAGACTTCCATAGTTTTAAATGAAATTTTCTTTTACTTTAGAACGAGTACAATAACAGGCACGCTCGTCTAAAATTCTGGTGATGGCTAAAGTTGCTCTCCGAGGAAAGTTGACCTTGATATTGACAACGCAAAATTGATATTGACAACGCAAAACACTGCAACCAGTTGAAACATAAATGACACCTAGTAGCAATTGTAAGAAAAGTAATTGCAATATTAGAATCAGCGACAGGAGAAGGAGAGGCAGCAGCAGGAGATGGAGGACGTACATTAGTAAGAGGTGAAGCATGTGTAGTTGAAACAGTAATAGCCCCAAGAGGATTGCTTGCATAGCGACAGTAACAGTTTGCAGAAGATCGATATTGTAGTAGCATCATCTGCATGACCTTTACTTCAGAGTAGTAACTAATGTTCACTCACTTATATGGCAGTAGATGCGATGACAGTGTGTATTTTAGATCCTTTGAAAAATTCTAATGATTGTACAAGAAGCATCTTTCAATGTGATAATAACGAAGTAGGTGTATGTTAGGGATAATTTTCCCGAGACGTTGAACCAGAAGATATAACAGACCTCGCTATTTTCTTCTGTTGTTGATCTAGTGATTCCAAACTGTATTCTATTACTTTAGACAAAACAGTAATTCATGAAGTAAGTTGCTTCACAAGATTATGGCCGTGTCAAACTTAAAGAGAGAGACATCTTTACCCTATTAGAAATACGACTAGAGAAATTTAAATGTAGCTTGCAAAGCGTTTGTAAGAAAGTTGTAATAGTTTTGAATATCGAAATCATATGTAGATGCCAATGACATGTTTTGTTGAGATCTAGTGAGCTGGGTTTGCCCGAAAAGGATTGTAAAGCGAAACTATGCTCAAACTTTAAGGACGCTTTTCACTGCCCAATGTAAAGATAGCTTTAGATGGTCTTGATACCGCATGTCTTGATACCGCGTACAAATATAAATTTAACAAGTGACCAACACATTTTCCGATAAAGAGTACAATATTTGTCTCTATAACAGAACTTTAAAAAGCGAAGACCTCGAAACGAACTTCAAGGTAGGACAAGTGCTCAAGTGCGTTGTACAGTCTTTGGACGTCGAGAAAAAGAGACTTAACTTGAAATTGTCGGTAAGTATGAAATGCCTAATGTTAAGGTGTGTTCTTTAAAAGTAGTTATTCCATTATTAAGAACATTCTCCGGTCTAGGTACTCAAGCATGTAAATACATTCCCCCAGGCAACTACTTTAAACTTTTCGTTGCGTTATCTTTGTCGAGGAAGACAGCTCACATTGGGTCCTGTTGTTAGGTGTTAATGTATGAAGTGTCGAACTTCCATTTAAAGCATAGGGAAACATGTCAACAATTCTTAGAATATTGAATGTAGCACTGAAAGTAAGTACTGCTAGCTGTACATTTAGCATGATCAATGTGGTCTAAGCTGTTGTTTATCCATTAAAATCATGTAAGTTATATGTTATCTTTAGATAAAGGTTTTAAGCAGATAATGAGTAAGATTATGAAAATACACAGAGCTCGGGCTTGGAAATGTCCATCGGGAAGTGGGTGGGTAAGGAAGAAAATGGGTATGGAGATGATTAGTTTGGTGCTCATTTGAGAATAGAAATATTGAAATGTTTGAGTTTAGAAATAATTGGGGCTGAAACGTTAGGCCTAGGCAAATTCTGGATTGGAAAATGTCTACGTCGGGGAATGTTTGGACTTGGAACGTCTTGGCTTGGAAATGTTTGGTTGGCAAATGGCCGTGTTGTTAAAATTACTTATTGGGAAATGCTCTTAGAGAACATTAGCGCCGGAGAAGTTTCCAGAAGCCATCCCCCACGTAAGAGGACATGCTCGGGCACATAAAATGTATGGCAAAGTGTGATATTCCCGAGTGCATAGTTTGTGTTTTACTGTTGATTATAATGTACAGTTGCCCTTAACTGCTGTTCGGTAGATGTTTCGATGGAGCTTGTGTCTTTTTAGCCACCTTATGTATTCATACAAAAGATATTAAACTTAGATTATATTACCATTTGTTTGTAATTATGTTTAGTTGGAGCGGCTGTAAAGAAAAGTAACTAGGTGATTTTATTTTGCCATATTGGTAGTGAGTTGCCTTTCGCCATTACCAAGTGTACAATCAGTGTACTACATTGTCATAGTTCTATATAGGGACCAAGGAACCAACCCCATACGTGAAAGAAATTGCAAAACTTAATCTTTTTCCTTACCAGGTTGGCAAGGGGCAGATGATCGAACCTAAGTCATATGCATTTGGAGACGTAAGTATTCTTTTTGCTGTGAATCTAAAACTTGTAAATTTGATACCTATGATAGTGCTAGCCATGGCATACCCAGTATACGGTATTCCTACTTTCAGGATACCCTAGCCACAACGTAATATGAGTAGACCTAAAAAGCTATTCATTACACCCAAAATATCCTAATGCATATATGGTTGGGGGCATACATCTCCTGTTTTGCTTGGGTTGCTTGAAGCAGCCGAATTTCCTTAAAAATTTAGCTCCTCCGAATTTGGATCATCTTTGACAGGTCTGATACCAACGTTATTTTATAGACTACTAAAGTTATTAAGAACCTATATACGCTCCACTTGGTCCTAAGAGGTTAAACTGAATAAGTTGGAAGAATGGAAACTCTTAGTGTTAAGAAGAAAAGTATCTGCTTGTCTTTAGTTATAAAAATCGGAAAGTCAAGAAATACACGAGCACCAGTTTTTCGTCAGTAACTGTAAACCTTTTTAAAGTCTTGTGCTAAATCATACGTCATATTGAGATATTGTAACCATTCGAATACACTGTGTAAAAGACCCGATTTCAAACTCGGAATTTCATTTTACAGATTTCAATTGAGACATCGAACCGTTATACAGGGTCTTGTGATTATCAATAGCAAGGTGATGTGCTACAGGGCGTTCGATAATTAATTATTTTTGACAAAGAGGTTGATGAGATTTAAATTATTGGAGAACTTGTATTATTAGAAATAAAGAAGTGCTTGTAACGGTAGTTAACTTTGTTGCAGTGTTACAATAGAGAATTTGTAGTCCGTGACGCAGTCACACATATTACCATCTGTTAGGATATTACAATTTCCTCAAATACCAAAGTTTATTAGTCAATCATGTAAGCTGTCACGAAACTTTTCCAATTGATCTCCTGTATTTATGTGTAACTTGAGAGATCTATCTCATTTCTGCTTAGATTGTGGATGGAAAGCTGATCAAAAAGGAAAAGAACGATTTTTGGTTTCAGCCAGTAGGTACAGAAGAACTAGAATGGCTACCAGAGTGCTATGTAGCGGATGGGAATACAACGGCTGATACCTTGAAAATGTGCCTCCGAAACATTCCCAGTGGGACCGAAATTGGAAAGCTGATGTCCATCGGCAAAGATAAACAAAATAGAAATGTATCCTTTTTACAACCATGTTTTATAGTGTAAATTTTATGAATATTCTATTGTTTTGAAAAAGTGTAGTGGCCAAGAAATAAACACCAGGTCATGACCAAAGCCTTTTCCTCCAGTGTTAGAAAATACACTCCTGTCGGAAGTTATTTGCTATGACGTGTGACGCGTGATAAAATGGTGCTTACTATCGTTGACTCAGCCTGTACATATCTTTGGCTTACTCTATTGTAATACCGATTAAAACGTTTATGGAACTTGCTTTAATTGGGTGGTGGCTTGGATGGCGGTCAACGAAGAGAACGAATAATCTATATAATACTGTGCAAAAGCGGTGATCATGACTTTCAGACATTTCTTAATGCACACGTGAAGTATCATATAGCGCAGCTACTGAAATATTTTGTGATGCCTTTGGTATTTTACTTATACTTGCCATATCGTCCTGTCGCTAATGGTTCCTTGACTTGCAGTTAGGTATTCACTATGAAGAAGCTCTTGCAAGCGTCCATGAAGAACCTTACGTTCTCTGATTTAAAAGTAAGATTCATCAATAAATATCTAATTGACGGAAATGACTGAATTGTGCTCTTTATGCCATCAAACAGCATGCAAAAGATATTGTTTTTATGACGTATTATGATCATGATAGTTATTAACAAGGATATCAACAACAAATGAAGTGACCACGAATTTTTATACATATTATTGTAGATACGACGTGAAAGAGATGAAATTTATTTTATATACTTTCCGACATGAATTTATAGTTGCTCATCATTTAGCGATTTTCTTGGCAACCAAATATGTAGTCCGCGCTAACATTCAATCACTACGTGCGGCATCTCCCACAATTTTGGTTCTTGAGAGGAACGTGTTACTTAGATTCATAAACAGCAGTATCCAACTCATGATCTTGAGAAGCTAATCATACGTGAGAAAATGACATTTAAACAAACTGTTATATCATAGAAAACGATTTTTGAAACTAAGCTTTTACTAGGACGCTGTCTCACGTGCTGATATTCAAAAAGGCCGTGCACTAGTGTACTACGATCCTACTGGCCTGTCTCGAGCTACGGAAGCGTCCGAACTATAATATTTTTTACAACGGTAGTGGATTTTAAATCATAAATCGTTCAAGTCGTGACAGATGGCTAAAAGGGCACGCAACTCTCTCCAGTTCTTTAATAGTTGTCTATATGAGTCAAAGGCCAACATGCCCGATCTTACCAGCTACATAGCTAAAAATTGTGGAGTTGAATTGTGAATGATACGCCAAAAGTCATCACTGCTTTGTAGTTTTGTCAGGTGATCGATGTGCAAGCAAGTGAAACTTTCCACAACACGACACAGATCTGCCAAAGTTGGCCGTTTGTTTCCAGATTATTTGAGACCGTTTTCAAGCCTAAAATAAGGCTTCGCTCTGCCCAATAGCGATTGAATTGAAATGTAGAAAAGTGTAATATTTACCCATTTGAAGGTAGCATGTGATGTTTCGCTGTTTTCTTATTTAGCATTTGTTCATTTTCCCAATCCTTTAGGTTGGACAAGCTTCAGTAGTTGTGATAACACATATTGTGCCTTATGGTGTTTTCGTCGATGTTACTCCGGGGCTCACAGGCTTAATACCAATTGCAGTAAGTACCTAAAGGGTGCATTATTATAAAGTTTGTATGGTCAGTATAGTAGGAGAGTAGCTTATTTTCAAAGGAGGTCCAAGTCTCCTATTACCGTTATTGTCCAGCTACTTTTATAAAATAGTTTTGCCCACGGTTTTAGAGGCCATACATAGGTAGCCTCCAGATAGGTGATGTGAGGCAGTTTAAAATAAAACATTTTTAATGGGAAGGGATGGAGATCGCATCTATAGGTACGGCCGTGTTTCCGTGATTTCGGGAAATGTGTCAATCAAAAGCATGTGAACTCTTGAGCTTACTAGAATTAATTTGCTTTTTAATTTGCTTTTTAACTATTTAATTCATATTATTTGTATCACATGCACTTAAGCTTACATTGTGTCCCATAGTGTAAAGATTTTCCCGACATTTGGCATCAAATGTTCTTTCGGGGACTGTTGAGAATCCAGGTTTTTTGCAAGATTCTTCAAATTGAATGACAGAATAGAAACTCACCGAATCTAGAAGGGAACCATTTATTGCACTAATGAGGATTTGTTACGCAGAAATAAATCTTTGGGTATCTAAGTGGGATACTTATTTTGATTAAGCAGATGAAATCGGAGTTGGGATGGGTCTAACTTTAAAGAATTTGGTTGTGATTCGTTTCCTTATGGTCCAATGACGCCCAACGTGTTGACCAGAAAATAATGGATGTTATAGTTTGTAGTACCAAAACGGTAAACGATAGAGTACGTCGCTGATTTATTTACCGTAAGTTCTCTGCAGCCACTTGCCACATAAAGTATTCAGATAATTGCCACTGAAGGAGTTGTGATTCATATCAGGCCATTAGCTGTTTTAGCAAGGGAAGCAAACCGGGAAAGTACCCAAGGCCTAAGTTATTGTTTACACTAGTTAGCTGCAAATCATAAATATAGGTTTGTAAAGTAGAGGTTATTTGTTCATCGACTAATTTCAAAGTGCACCCATAAGATCTCTAATGTTTATCGTCTAATTTGCTGCAACTGCCTTCTTCTCTTTTAGCATTTGTCAGATGGATTTCTGAGCGACCCATCGGCGCATTTTTTTGCCGGCCAATGTGTACTGGCGAAGGTGAGATTTTGGGGTTTTTTTAAAGGTTTTTTTGTGAACGTTCACAAATTTCAAATTATCAACTATATATCACGTTTCTGTAGCCGGATTATGACCACACGCGAAAGAAGGAGTTTGTATACTGAACTCATTACTTTGACATCTGGAAGTAACGGAAATTAAGAAAGATGAAACTAAATGTACAAACATTTTATGGCAATGTCTGGTAGCTAGTGTTTTAGATACTTCAAGAGCTTTTAGGTAAACATTGTATTTTGCAAGAGGTATATGATGTGGTATGGTATGATTCCGCATACTTGCAGAGGCTACATCGTCATTTCAGTTAAAAGTTTTAGAGGTGGTCTTCATAAAAACACCAAGTACCTTGCTATGCAGACAAAAGGAATTCGTGTTTTCGCTCAAATTGTTCTAATCTGTTGCAGTCAAGAATTTGTAGTGCCGTTAGCAATTGCATAGTCACGCGGAAATAACTTCGTTGTAATCTAGTTTTAATGTAAAGTCTTACGGCAACTGTAAATCTTTTTTTTTTTGCAAGGGCCAAATTGATAAGAGTACACGAAATGCGTATTTGGTTTAACCTATGTATCCACTGTTAAAGGCTATTTTTAAGTATATGATGCAAGAATCGGGAAGAAAATATCCTTAATAAAAACAATTAGGAAAAACCAATTTAAGTTTTTAGGGCATGTCATTCGGAAATCTCGTTTGGAAAATTTAGTGTTAACTGGGCAGATGGAGGGCAGGAGAAGCAGAGGTAGGCCAAGGGCAACTTACATCAGTAGCTTGAGCAGTTTGTGTGGACTGGGGGGAACCGTGATGTTAGAACTATGTGAAGACAGACAGCAGTGGAAACCATGACCGCCAAAGCCCTTAATGGATACGGCACTTGAGAGACAGAGAGATGCAAGACTCATAGGAAATGTCATGCAACAAGTTGATTTTAGAGCACGTTACAGATGCCATTTGCCTCAGTTTACAGAAAGCCTTCTCAAGTTGATGCTATCGATTGCTCATACCCTAATTTCAAAGGAGGAACTTCAAGGTGATGGTCCAACATCCCAATCCAAAAAGCAATATACGAAGCATTCTTAGTGCTTTCTTCATGTATCTTAGGAACTGTAGCTGTTCCCAGAGATGCTTTAGCAGTTTTCACGAAAATACCATCGATCACGCATGTTTCGTAGGAGCAAAGAACGGCTACTCATGTTACTGGTATTAAAAGCAGTCCTGTTGCTTGAATTTTTAAGGCTTTCATGTACTCTAGCAGCCAACAAACTACGTAGCACATTAAAAACATTAACTATAGATTCTATGTGATTCCCAATAGTAATGCAAGGAGCTTGTGACACATGGGACTTGTCACAAGACTCATCACTAGTGTAAAACCTCACACACAAGTTTACGTGTGCCCCATTAAAGCTGGCGCCAATTCTACGCCTACCTCTGATACACGATTCCATTTTCAAATCTCAGTTATAGTTGCCTATACTTTAAACTTGTTCGTTGACTGGAATAGTGAGTGATAAGTGACTGTTTCATGGAAGTTAAACCTGAGAACTTTTCCTTCAAGAAAACAAAGAATTTACCTGTGCAGACAGGTACAGCAAGAATCGAAATAAAGGAAAGTAAAATGTTAGTAGAGAAGGCTGTAGATAGCGCAGACATGTTCCTTCATTTGTCAACGGCATGATAATCGTAAAACACATAAAGAAAAGAGAACGTTTTACGTTTTTGACCACTTTTGATCAAAAGTGCTGAGAAAGATTCGGTGGTAAAATCCGTTTTGAACGGAAATGGAACGTTGTTTATGATTGCGGAGTTCGACGAGAAAACAAAACCCACATATTTCATGAGATGTCGGACTATGCAATGAGTATTTTATGACACGTTTTGTTCAAATAAATTGTTAAAAATCTGGAGATGAAACAGATAAAGACGAAGTAAGGAGACTTTAAAAGCATTTTGTTGTTTCTTGCACCCTACATTTTTCGCTTTAATGCTGATTGTACGTTTTGCAACTATAACACTAATTATTTAAGATTGCTTCATTTAGATAATTGAGATCGACGAAGAGAAGAAGAGGTTTTTGATGACCATGAAGTTTTCTGAACTCAAGGGAAATCTGGAAGAGGGAGGTATGGATTATTTTCAAGGCACCAAACTTCTCGCCTACTTTATGGAGGAAAAGCAGTGCGTGAATACATTATCAAAGTCATTGCCAGGTATGAACAAGGAAGTACTATTTTTTTGGAAAGGCTGACGATATTGACTGCGATTTGATTCATTTTACAGGAACACTTGTAATTGGTATCCCACGTTGTAGCAAACCAAGGTATAGTGTTACTCTTACTCTGCTGCAGACGGGAAAATTAAATACAATTGGTATGAAGACGTGGTTTTACATTGCCCATTTCTTTTAGCCGCCTCCTAAACAGGGAAGACCCTCGTAACCTTTTTATTTTCTTGGTAAAGTAGTCTATTACGTGCGCTAGAACTTAAAAAACAAGTACGTAAGATATGTTTGACACTTGACGTTCCATCTCATGACGAATAATCAAGACGCCAAATTACGTATGCATGATGTATTTTGATATTTG